>PVLC010042876.1:0-12768 GCA_004027655.1 Graphiurus murinus | reverse complement strand
CCCCCCCCGTCCCACTCTGCCCGCCGTCCCCTCCCACCCTTGCCCTGACTCACTCTGCCCGCTGTCCTCTCTACCCTTGCCCCGTCCCACTCTTCCCAGACTCTGGTAACCTGAGGTCAATTCTCTTAACTTCCACACACACATAAGTGAAACTGTGAGATATTTGTCTTTCTGTACTTACCTTACTTAACCTAATGTCCTTCAAGCTCATCCTTGTTGCTGTAAATGACAACAAATTATTTTTTTATGGCTAAATAATATTCCATTGTATGTATATACCACATTTTGTTTATCCATTGATGGATACCCAGGTTGATCCATATCTTGACTTTGTAAATACTGCTACAATAAACAGGTCTTTGGGATATATTTTTTCATTATTTTCAGTATATTTGTCTTTAGAGTGAAGTGAAGTTCTTGTAGGCAACATCTAGTTGGATCTTTTAAAAAAACATCCAGCCGGGTGTGGTGGCACATGTTTGTAATCCCAGTACTTGGGAGACTGAGACTGGAGGTTCTGGGTTTGCAGCCAGCCTCGGCTATTTAGTGAGGTCCTGTTTCAAAATAAAGAATAAAAAGTAAGGCTGGGGCTGTAGCTCAGAGGTAGAATGCCCCTGGGTTCCAGCCTCAGTACCACCTAAAAAAAAAAATCGTTTTTTTCATTGACATTTTGATTTTAATGTGTCCTAGAAATGACTTCTTTAATTGGAGTCTAATTTGGGTTCTTTGAGCTTTGTCGATCTGGGATTTCCTTATATTTCTCAAGACTTGGGAAGGCCTGGGGTTAGCTCATTGGTAGAGTGCTTGCCTAGCATACACAAGGCCCCGAGTTTGCTCCCCGGCACTGCAAAAACAAAGACTTGGGAGGTTCTCATATATGCTTTCAGAACCTTTCTCCATTTCTTCTCCCTCTGAAACTTCCATATTGCAAATACTTTGTTAACTTAGTGATGTTTCATTAGGTACCTTGGACTTTCTTTGGTCTTTTCATTGTTTTTTCTGTGTCAGAAATACTTAGTTCTGCTTGTTCTAGGCTGTTGTGGCTCTCAGTTGTATTTTTTATTCCATTTATTGAATTCTTCAGCTGCAAGGTTTCTTTTTTTTTTTTTTAATTAATTAATTAAATTTTTTTTTTGCAGTACTGGGGATTGAACTCAGGGGCATTCTACCTCCGAGCTATATCCCCAGTCCTATTTTTTTTATAGTCTTTATTTTGAAACCGAGTCTCACTAAGTTGCAGAGGGCCTCACTAGGTAGCTGAGGCTGGCCGCCAACCCGGATCCTCCGGTCTTAGCCTCCAGAATGCTGGGATTACAAGCGTGCGCCACCACGCCTGGCTAGCTGCAAGGTTTCTTTAGTTCTTCTTTTTTTTTTTTTTTATGATATTTACTTCTTTGGTGAATTTCTCATGTAGATCATGAATTGTTTTCCTGGTTTCTTTGACTTGTTTCTATTCTCATATGTTACTGAGCTTCCTCAAGGTTATTTTAGGTTCTTTTTTAGGCATTTCATTACTTCCTTTGGTATCTGCTGGAGAGTTACTGTGTGTGTTCCCTCGAGTGTACCTTTTTTTTTTTTTTTTTTTTTGCGGTACTGGGGATTGAACTCAGGGGCATTCTATCTCTGAGCTACATTCCCAGACCTATTTTTTATTCTTTATTTTGAAATAGGGTCTCACTAAGTTGCAGAATGCCTCACTAAGTAGCTGAGGCTGGCCAGGAACCCGGATCCTCAGGTCTCAGCCTCCCAAATGCTGGGATTACAAGCGTGCACCACCACTCCCGGCTTGACTCAGAGGTCTTTTTGCAGTTTCTTAATCCTCATTAAAGATGAGGTGGTTGTGACACATGTTTTGGTGGCCGCTGTCAAGCTGGGCTCAGGCACATGTTGTGGGGCTGCTGTCTGGCTGAGTGGTGAGGCAGGCTTAGGTGCACATTGGTGCTGCTGCCCAGTTCACTGTATCCCAGAGCCGGGCCTACACATGGGCTGTGCACAGGCTTCTCTTCTGGGCAAGTCTGCCCGCTTCCTGGGACATAGGATGCCACATGAATTGGGAAGCTAAGGTCTTAGCCTTATTGCTGGACCAAGGCTTTGAGCCACCCACCACTCGAGTGGCAGAGTGACGGCAGAATCTCACGGACAGAGGTGGGCTGTGTCGACAGGCCTTCAGGGCGGGGTGCACTCTAGCAGGGAGTCTGGATTCAAGATGGCACTGAGATATCAGATGGAGAGCTCTGAGCAGCTCTCCAGCCTGTGCTTGATACCTGCGAGGGACACGGGACTCCTCTCTAGCCTGCAGATATCTCCGCAGCAGTGAGTATTACTAGGGAATCTCTGAGCTGATTGAATCGGGGGACAGAGTGGAAGAGTTGGAGTGTGTTGCTCATGTCTCTGCAGTGCTGTCCTGGGTTTTTGTTTGTTGTGGGGGCAGCAAGCAAAAGCATCTCTTATTTGGTCATCTTGCTGATGTCACCTTTAACTTTTTCTTGACCTAACTTTTGTAGAAAGAAAGGGTGATGTCAGGTTGTAGTTAGAACAGTAAAATTGGTTGCAGTTTTGTTGTTTTTCTTAAGTGATGACTGCTCCCTTTAAAACAGTCTTAGCAGATGAGACTTAAAAGTGAAGAAAGTGCCACTTCATCTCTTGGGTAGATCACTTTCTTACCCCTTACAGGCCTCAGTATCCCCTCTCCTGGCATTCAGGAGCCTTCCAGTATTCACGCCCACCTAGGTTGGGTTTCTTCCCTCAGTCGCATCAGCATGTGAGACGGAAGCTGGGGTGTTGGTGAAGCTTTCGCTAGTCTGTGTCTTTTTAGGCAGGAGAAGAAAAAAATTGATTCCTGCTACTGGAGAAGATTTCATAGCAATAAATAGGCTTGTTTTCAGATATTCTGACATTCTAATCTAACAGAGAGGATGTACCTTATACAGAATGCTCTTTGAAGCCCTGGGGGCGCATTCATTAAGAATTAAACAGCAACATCTTTATGTAAAACTTGAGTTTACAGCGTGGTTGGTGGACTGCAGCCCGTGGTCCACCCAGCCCATCATTTGCTTTTGTATCAAGTGCAAGCAAAAGTTGATGGTGAATATTTTAAATGAAGAAAACAAAAAAGATATTTTGTGAAGTGTAGAAATTAGTAAGGTTTAATCAGAATACAGTCCGTTTGTCCATTTATGTGCTGTCTGTGGTTGCCTCTGTGTTAGGACAGCACTGTCTGTAGTTGCTGCAGAGACCCAAGGGCCCTTTATGGAAGAGGTCACAAAGAACCTTGGCAAACTCTCCATGTTCCTGAGTGGGGCAGATATTCTTCTGCGCTCCAAAGGAGGAGGAGGAGGTTTGGATGGTGACCTGCTTTGAGTTCCACTACACGACCAGAGACAGGGCTCGGACCTGGACCTGTATACTACTGCATCTGTCCAAGAGAAGCTTTAGTGGTAGCCAAGAGAAAACACACATTAAAAGTGAGAACATACTAATCAGAATGTTAGTGAAGATTTTTACTGATTAAAGCTTCACTTCCAAGCGCTGTCTGGATTTTTCTTTAATATGACACTGATTTCCAAAATATAAATTTGAAAGTATTCTTCACCTGTGATTCAATTAATTTTATTGAATACGACTTCCATTGTTCATTTGAAACAGGTTTCTGGTGATACTCTAGCTCCACCGGGGATTTAAAAAAAAAAAGAAAAAAAAGGGAACGGATAGTATCTTTCAACAGATGTCCTTACTAGAATGCCCCTGAATCTAACAAAGCCGGAGCTGTCCTCTGAAAATTAGTATCACTGCCACCAAGTGGCTGAACTTTGTTTTACTAGTTAGAATTTCTAATCATCTAAACGAGACCAGTTTCCCCTTTTTCAGACGATGTCTACTTCACAGGGCAGATATTGGGCAAAACAGGCTGGCTTCTCCTACGAAGCATTTGGGAAATGTTACCTATTAAAAATATTTTATGACTTCCTACTGGACTGGTTTTAAGTGAAATATGATGGGGAGATTTATTTACAGCTCTCTCTGTGTGCCTTTCTCTAATGAAGCTCAAAGCATCAGGCCATTTATCAGAGATAATTATGCAACAGATGGAGCTTTTCTGATATATAATAGTCTCAGAGTGGAAGATTCTTTCCCATAATAAAGAATGCCCAAACTTTAGAGGTCTCTTTTGACTTTAATTTAAAGGTTTTTTCCTAGTACATTTATTTATTAATCCTGAAACTGATTCTGTAAGGGTGCGCTTACAGAATGGGGCCCTGTTCTAAGAAGATCGATGCTTTGCAACACCGTTTAGTGCTGTACAGTTCTATGCTGTGTTGAATCGAAGGTCTGCACGTCACCAGGAATCAATCTGCGGGATCGTTAAGTTAATCCCCATCAGATGCAGGGTGGCTCGAGCAGTTAGCAGTGTTTTCTTACAGATGGTATTTCTATTCCATGACGTCATCTGAGTAGGAACTTGTTCAAGCACTTGAAGTGTCACAGGACCCTAACTTCTGGCCAAAATAAGAACCAAATTAAAGCAAAACCATGATTCTTACTTACTTGCTGGCTCTCCTCGCTTTTCCTTAACTTTTAGTCCTACAGTGAAGTGTGAGAGTAAAGCATGACCACTTCTTCTCATTTTCCCAGTCACAAAGATATGTTTATATTGAACAGAAGGTGAAGATACTGTTTCAGTACCCCCCCCCAACACACACACCAAAGTCTCACTCTTTTCAGAAATAACCACTCTCGTTCATCTTGGGTTTTATTTTCTTTCCTTTTTTAAATTATCATCCTGGGGACTGAACCTGGGGTATTCTACCTCCAAGCTGCACCCCCAGCCCTATTTTTATTATTTATTTTGAAACAGAGACTTCACTAAGTTGCAGAGGGCCTCACTAAGTAGCTGAGACTGGCCACGAACCTGTGATCCTCCTGTCTCAGCCTCCCAAGGACTGGGATTGCAAGCATGGGCCACCACACCCGGCTCCAGGAGTTTTATAGTTTTTTTTTTTTCTTATTTTTGACTGAAATGAAATTACATATGTTTTTCTGGCAGTATTTCACAAATAGAATGTGGGCTGTAGGTTCTTGTAGATTATCAGGTTTAAGAAAAACTTCTCACCTTATTGAATTTTATAAAATGCTTTTTTGACCTCTGTTGAGATTATTCTACGTATTTCTTCTTTAATGTATAATCTCTTAATATTTTATTGATGCATTACGATTTTACGTAAGGTGAGATTCATAGTGATACATTCCCCCGTGCACATAACATAATTGGTCGGTTTCATTCCCCAGTACCTTTCCCTTTATTTTCTTTTTAATATTCTTCCAGTGTTAAACCATTTTACATTCTTTGGTTAAATCATGTTAGTTCTTTTATCATACTATTGGACTAAAAATACTAATTGAAATTTTTCTGTTTGATAAGCCAGAGTAAATTTTGAACATGTGTGTTTACCTGTGGTGGGCATGCTATTCCTGACTGGTTTTGGTATTACATTAATCTCACAGGAAGTTTTTCCTTTTTTTCTGTGTCCTCTCCCTCTGGAATTGTTGTATTGTTATAATTCCTCTATTTTTTTTTACTGGCTTTATGGCTTTATATATAAGCAGCTTTTCTTACCTTCTAATGCTGTGTGACATATCTGTTCTTTAAAAGCTGGAAGAATTTATTCATAAAACTGACTGGACTAATACCTGTTTTTCCCAAGTAGATCTTGTGAAGCCTTTTAAGATTTCTTTTATGATTATTGGACTATTCATGCTTTCCTCCTCATTTCAAGTCAGTTTTGGCAATTAACATTTACAGCTGTCTTCTCTTATCCATTTTCACTTCTGCTCTCCACAGGTTCAGTTAGCCTTAGTCAGCTGTGGTCCAGAAATATTAAGTGGAAAATTCCAGAAATAGCGAAGCGTAAGTTTTCAGTGTTGTGCCTGGGATGAACTTTGCGCCACCTGCTCCTCATAGCCAGGCTGTGAGTGTGCCTTGTTCCTCCTTGGTGCTCTGTACCCCTGCCCTCGTACTTGGCAGGCCTCTCAGGTATCGGGGCTGCAGTTCTTGTGTTCTCTGGACCTCTGCTGTACAAGAGAAGTACACTGGATGGGGCCCTACTGCAGTGTATTGTTAGGGTTGTTTTATTTTATCACCAGTTATTGTTAATTTCTTATGTGGTGCCTAGTTTATAAATTAAACTTTATCATGAGTAAGTATGTATAGGAAAAAACACAGTATTATAGACTCTGGTACTATGTGTGGTTTCAGGTATCCCCTGAGGGTCTTGAAACAGACCACACACACAAAAAATAGGGCTGGGGCATAGCTCATAGGTAGAATGCCCTTGAGTTCAATCCCCAGTAAAACACACACACACACACACACACACACACACACACACACCCCTTTCACTAAATATGTATTTCAATTTAGAGTATAATGCCAAGCACACAAAATTTATTCTTACTCTATATTGTTTTAATTTCCTAATTTGTTTTTGTTTATGATCTTAAAGTTCACCCAGTGGAAAAATATTAAAAGTCCAGGAAGCTGTGCTTGGTGGCACACACGTATAATCCCAGTACTTGGGAGGCTGAGACACGAGGATCACAGGTTTGCAGCCAGCCTCAGCTACTTAGTGAGACCCTGTTTCAAATAAAAACATAAAATAGGGTTGGGGCTGTAGCTTGGAGGTAGAATGTCCCTGGGTTCAGTCCCCAGTACCACACACACACAAAAAAAGTCCAGGAAGTTGATACTACCATACTGTGTTTCCACAAGGTCATAGCCATACTCTCATAATCTCTCGTCTGTTTTGCTTCTGATGCCCTCCGACTCCATTAGAGCTTCTCACGCTAAAGAAGGAAATTGTCTGGGTGACTCATCACTTCCAGGGGGCTCTCCAGATTCTTAACTTCACCAGGCCTCTTCCCTCATAACCTCAGCCTGTGGTGGTTCTTACTTCTGCTCACCTCACCCCACATCACTGCTGGTCAGCTCTGGACCACACCGAACCCTTGCTGCCCTAGAGGACACCGGGCCCTCACATTGCTGTTTTTATTCTTATTCTTTGAAGCCTGGCTCATTTTGCCTCCCCTCCCCTCCCCTTCCCTCCCCTCCCCTGTACTGGGGATCCAGCCCAGGGGAGTTCTACCTCTGAGCTACACTCCTTTATTTATTTATTTGTTTGTTTGTTTGTTTGTTTGCTTATTTATTTATTTATTTATTTTAGTTTGAAACATCCTCTCCTCTCCTCTCCTGTCCTGTCCGGTCCTGTCCCAGGGATCAAACCCACAGGAGTTCTACCCTAGTTTATTTTTTTAGTTTGAAACATGGTCTCATTAGGTTGCTGAATCTCACTAAGTTGTCGAGGCTGTCCTCAAACCCGCCATCCTCTTGTCTCAGCCTCCCAAGTACTGGGATTACAAGTGTGTGCCACCGTGCCCAGCTGCACTGTTTCTCTAAGGAACCCTGTACTTCTTACCTGTGTCCTCTGACCTCTCGCTGTCAGGCTGGTCACCTCTTCAGCACGAGCATGCCATCTCTGCACAAGTCCAGAGTCTGAGCCTGGAGGAGCATAGACTGTCGATGTGCTCTTGGCTCTCCCCAGAAACCAGCATGGTGCATGGTGAGACAGCGCCCAGCTAGTGCGTACTCTTCATGCCAGGGAAACTTATTCCAGATTTCTCTTCTACTCTTTGAAGCCTATTCTGTATGTCTTGATACATTAAGGAAATCGATCTCATTATTTGTACTTAATTTTTGTTTATTTGTTTTTGGTGGTACTGGGAATTGAACCTAGGGGCATTCTACCTCTAAGCTATACCCCCAACCTTATTTTATTTTTTATTTATTTATTTATTTATTATTTTTAGTGGTACTGGGGATGGAACCCAAGGGCATTCTACCTCTGAGCTACACCCCTACCCCTATTTTTGTCTTCTTTATTTTGAAACAGTCTCACTTAGTTGCGGAGAGCCTCATTATTTAGCTGAGGCTGGCTGTGAACCAGGATCCTCTGGTCTTAGCCTCCCAAATGCTGAAATTACAAGCGTGTGCCACCATGCCCAGCTCTTATTTTATTTTTTATCTTGAAACAAAGTCTCACCAAGTTGCTGAGGCTGGCCATCAACCTGTAATCCTTCTGTGTCAGCCTTGCAAGTACTAGGATTACATGTGTGTGTTGCCATGCTCAACTTTTTTTTTTTTGCGGTACTGGGGATTGAGCTCAGGGGCATTCTACCTCTGAGCTATACCCCCAGCCCTATTTTTTATTCTTTATTTTGAAACCGAGTCTCACTAAGTTGCGGAGTGCCTCACTAGGTAGCTGAGGCTGGCCGTGAACCCGGATCCTCTGGTCTCAGCCTCCCGAATGCTGGGATTACAAGCGTGCGCCACCACGCCCGGCTCCTCAGCTTGTTCTTGACTGTTAATGGCTACTTAACATTTTCTTTGCCATTCAGTAGTCCCAAGACAACTCCAAAAGGTAGGGTTACTATCCAATATTTTTTTTCTTTTTGAGTACTGGGGATTGAATCTGGGGCATTAAATCTCTGAGCCCTATTTTATTTTTATTTTGAAACAGGGTCTCACAAGGTTGATGATAGTCTCACTACTTGCGGAGGTTGTCCTCAAACCTGTGTTCCTTCTCTCTCAGTCTCCCAAGTAACTATGATTACAAATGTGCGCCACCACACCCAGCTCACTATCCAATTTTGAGATTTGCTACTTTGTTGTGGTGACAATTTATTTTGGACTTTGGTATTACTGGGCATTAGTGTCTGTCTGTCTCTGTCTCCATCTTTCTCTCTTCTTTTCTCCTTCTCCACCTCTCTGGAAATGTCGACCTACCTGTTGTGAAAGAACAGTTTTTGATCACAGTGGGTTTTTTTTTTTTTTTTTGCGGTACTGGGGATTGAACTCAGGGGCATTCTACCTCCGAGCTACATGCCCAGCCCCATTTTTTATTCTTTATTTTGAAACAGAGTCTCACTAAGTTGCGGAGTGCCTCACTAGGTAGCTGAGGCTGGCCGCGAACCCAGATCCTCCGGTCTCAGCCTCCTGAATGCTGGGATTACAAGCGTGCACCACCACGCCCGGCTATTTTTTGTTTTTGAAATAAGGTCTTGCAAAGTTGCTGATAGTCTCGTTAAGCTGCTGAGGCTGATCATGAACCTGCAATCCCTCTGTCTCAGTCTCCCAAGTACTGGGACGACAGGCATTGAACCACCATGCCCATCTATAAATCAGCGGACAAGAGGCGGTCCTGTGTGTTGGGGATCATGGTCCTTTTTGTGCCTTAAAAACTACTGTCACATGAGGTTTTTTTTTTTTTTTGCGGTACTGGGGATTGAACCCAGGGGCATTCTACCTCCGAGCTCTATCCCCAGCCCTATTTTTTATTCTTTATTTTGAAACTGAGTCTCACCAAGTTGCGGAATGCCTCACTAGGTAGCTGAGGCTGGCCGCGAACCCGGATCCTCCGGTCTCAGCCTCCCGAATGCTGGGATTACAAGCGTGCGCCACCACACCCGGCTTGATCACAGTGGTTTTGTTGTTCTCTCTGTCTCCTTTTTTTGGGGGGGGGGGTGGTTAATGGGGATTGAACCCAGGGGTGCTATACTCCTGAGCTATTGAGCTATAACTCAGCCTTTTATTCTTTCTTTCTTTTTTTTTTTTTTTTTTGAGATGATGTTGCTAAGTTACTGAGATGGATCTTGAACTTTCAGTCAGTCCCCCGTCTCAGCCTCCAAGTACTGGGATTACAAGTGTGTGCCACCGTGCCAGCCCATAGGCATTTCTTTTATTATCTGAATTTCCCCTTTGCAAGAGAGAAGATGAGCAAACTTGAAACCTTAAGAAGTCTACAAATCATAAAACGTCCTCAGGGACCTAAAAGATGATGGCAGTTGTTGATACTCAGACTAGGCTTTGAGCCAACATCACCACTAGTCCAACCCCTTTGAAACCATAGGTTAAAAAAAAAAATGTTCTTATTAAATGCTTCCTCTCCCTTTCTGAAAGCAAAAGTCACAGTGGACAGTCATGCGTCACATGGCCTGGGACTTCTATATCTGTCTTGTTTTTATTCTGTGTCAACAATGGCAGTGGATGACACTACGCTGGTTTTAAACTGAATCTAAGCTTCATTTATGACAACATATTTAGCTGAAAAAAAAAATCTTACTGTAATAGGGAGTATTCATTTGAATGTGTTGGAAGTAATCATTTTAAACTTTCAAGAATGAATATATATATATCCTTTTTTGTTTGTTTGTTTGTGGCTCTGGAGATTGAACCCAGGGGTATTTTACCTCTGAGCTATACCCCCAGTCCTATTTTTTATTCTTTATTTTGAAACAGGGTTTAACTAAGTTGCAGAGGGCCTAAGTAGCTGAGGCTGGCCGTGAACCCGGATCTTCCAGTTGCAGCCTCCCAAGTACTTGGATTACAAGTGTGCGCCACCATGCCCGACTGCAAGAATATATTTTGTGTTCAGGAAATTCAGATCTACTGGTACTGAAAAATGACATGATTTTACATTTTGTAGTCATGTCCTCTGTTACTTCATAAACCATTTCACCTTTTGATTCATCAAAATGATAATTCTTGGAGCTGGGCATGGTAATGTACACCTGTAATTCTAGTACTTGGGAGGCTGAGACAGGAGAATTGCAGGTTTGAGGCCAGCTTCAGCAGTTTAGCAAGACTCTAAGCAACCTGGCAAGACCCATTTCAAAAGAAAAAATGAAAAGAACTGAGGGTGTATCTTGGAGGTAGGATATCCCTGAATTCAGTCCCCAGTACAAACGCACGCACGCGCGCACACACACACACACACACACACACACACACTCGCGCGTGCGACGATTTTTTAGATTTAATAAAGACAACAGGAAGCCATTTTAGTAAGGATTTTGAATATTTGAAAATATAGTATAACCTCATCCTTACATGTTTCAAATTAGTTGGAAAGAGATGTCCTTCCAGTAAGATCTGCAGTGTGCCCATCTGTCTATAAATCAGGAGGTTGGACCTCAGTGCCTTTGGTTCAGCATCACTGAAAGCACTGCCAGGTGTGGCACTGCTGCCTGTGGGCGGGGCCTGCAATCTCCTTTCATTTCTCCTGAAGCCTCCTATGAAGAACCTGCACAACAAGTCTCTTCCTGTCCTGAGAGAGGTAGCTCCGCCTTCTCTCCATGGATGTTGTTAGGAGGATCCTGCTTGTGTTGTTGACAGAGTGCAAATGTAGAAGCTTGAGTTGGTCTTAGTTAAGCTGTAAAGAGTCAAAACTGAAGCCTTGATTAATGAGGTAGTAGCTCCTAATTCCATATCCATATTAAATGTGCTTTGTTGCAAGAGAGACAAAACAGTATCTGAACTTAGACCTTGCTCCATTGGCCCATGTGGTCTTGACCCATGAGACAGGGATGTCTTCTGCCCCACTGCTGATGGTTGGGTGCTGTCACATCACATCTGGAAAACTGACCCAAGACTTGTGACTGCCTGCTGGGATCTGTTGACTTCCATGAAACACACCTTCACTCTTCCTACACAGACAGGGGAGATAGAACCTCATGATGTGAAACCAGGACTGTGGAGTTTGTTCCACTTTTATTTACTGTTATTGACTTAAATCCTAGCACTTTTGAGAAGGCCAGGCCAGCTGGCATGCAATGATTGTGGGTACACAGTTTGTGGAGATGTACTCACTTTAGGTGCACACTGGAGATGTACTCACTTTAGGTGCACACACTGGAGATGTACTCACTTTAGGTGCATACTGTGGAGACGTACTCACTTTAGGCACACACTGGAGATGTACTCACTTTAGGTGCACACACTGTGGAGATGCACTCACTTTAGGCACACACTGTGGAGATGTACTCACTTTAGGTGCACACACTGTGGAAATGTACTCACTTTAGGTGCACAATGGAGATGTACTCACTTTAGGTACACACTATGGAGATGTACTCACTTTAGGTACACACTGGAGATGTACTCATTTTAGGTACACACTGTGGAGATGTCCTCACTTTAAGTGCACACTGGAGATGTACTCACTTTAGGTGCACACTATGGAGATGTACTCACTTTAGGTACACACTGTGGAGATGTACTCACTTTAGGTGCACACTATGGAGATGTACTCACTTTAGGTACACACTGTGGAGATGTACTCACTTTAGGTACACACTGGAGATGTACTCACTTTAGGTGCACACTGTGGAGATGTACTCACTTTAGGTACACACTGTGGAGATGTACTCACTTTAGGTGCACACTATGGAGATGTACTCACTTTAGGTACACACTGTGGAGATGTACTCACTTTAGGCACACACTGGAGATGTACTCACTTTAGGTGCACACACTGTGGAGATGTACTCACTTTAGGTGCACACACTATGGAGATGTACTCACTTTAGGTACACACTGGAGATGTACTCACTTTAGGTACACACACTGGAGATGTACTCACTTTAGGTGCACACACTGGAGATGTACTCACTTTAGGTGCACACACTGGAGATGCACTCACTTTAGGTGTACACACTGTGGAGATGTCCTCACTTTAGGTGCACACTGGAGATGTACTCACTTTAGGTACACACTGGAGATGTACTCACTTTAGGTACACACTGTGGAGATGCACTCACTTTAGGCACACACTGGAGATGTACTCACTTTAGGTACACACTGTGGAGATGCACTCACTTTAGGCACACACTGGAGATGTACTCACTTTAGGCACACACTGGAGATGTACTCACTTTAGG
>PVLC010042875.1:0-12771 GCA_004027655.1 Graphiurus murinus | reverse complement strand
ACCAAAAAAAAAAAAAAAAAAAAAAAAAGAATAAAAAATAGGGCCGGGGGTGTAGCTTGGAGGTAGAATGCCCCTGAGTTCAATCCCCAGTACCACACACACACACAAAAATAAAATAAAATATAGAATTTAAAAAAATAGGACTGGGGATGTAACCTGGAGGTAGAATGCCCCTGGGCTCAATCCCTAGTATCACAAAAAAAATTTAGCCAGGTGTGGTGGCGCACACTTGTAATACCAATACTTGGGAGGCTGAGACAGGAAGATCCGGGTTTGCGGCCAGCCTCAGCTACTTAGGCCCTCCGAAACACAGTGAGACCCTGTTTTAAAATAAAGAATAAAAAATGGGGCTGGGGGTATAGCTCAGAGGTAGAATGCCCCTGGGTTCAATCCCACTACAAAAAAAAATTAGGGCTGGAGGTGTAACTCAGAGGTAGAATGCCTCTGGGTTCAATCCTTAGTACCACAAAATAAATAAATAAATAAACAAACAAATAAATAAATACAAAAGGCAAGCCAGGTATGGTAGTACACATCTGTAATCCCAGTACTTGAGAGGCTGAGATAGGAGGATTTCAGGTTTGAAGACAGCCTCAGCAAGTAGTGAGACTCGCATCAACCTAGCAAGACCGGGTTTCAAAATAAAAATAAAATAGGGCTGGGGGTGTAGCTCAGAGATAGAGTGCCCCTGGGTTCAATCCCCAGTACCAGACAAAAACAAAACTAATACCAGACACAAATGCTAAGAATAAACCTGAAACTACACAGTATATAGTTGAAATTTAAAGCCCTTAGAGACAGTGGCATATTAAAACATAGCCACAAAGTCCAAATAAATAGGTTAAATAAATTGGCTGTTATCGCTAGGCAGGTCAAACTCTAATACTCATGGAAACAGGATGTGCTAATTTTTTGCCAGTCTCAAAGGCTTGGCAATTACAGTAAGATCCAGGTAACTCTGGTATCATTAGGTACTTAGTTTTCCATGTGAAGAAGTATAATGGAAGTCTTTATCAGCCTATATTGATAAATCATACAATATTGCTGAAAGGTCAGAATAATTCTATCTACTTAATTGTTAGAGAGGTTTGGAGAAATTATATAACAAAGTGCTGAATTTATTAATCTTAGATCTGTACCTCCTATTTTATCAAGCCCTTCTATCACTGATGACACAACTTTATGGTGCTCCTCACAACTTACCACCAGGCATGACATGCCCCACATCCTGGACTGTCAGTGCGGAATTCTTATCTTCAGTATTGACCCGTATTACCCCATAGCTCAATCCATTCATTGACAGAATGGCTCTTCCAGGCAAAGGAGCCCCTGGAACTCCGGGCCTGGAAAGAAAAGAAACCGATCAAGTTTGGAAAATTAAACGATATCAAGAGAAAAATATTAACATGTACGAACATAAATTTCCTCTAGCTACAAAACAAATCTCTACTTTTCTCTACCAAAAATATGCCAAGCCGAGCATGGTGGCACATGCTTGTAATCCCAGTACTTGGGAGGCTGAGATGGGTGGATCTGGGTTTGCAGCCAGCCTCGGCTATTTAGTGAGGCCCTCCGTTTCAAAATAAAGAATAAAAAATAGTACTGGGGGTGTAGCTCAGAGCCAGGCATGGTGGCACATGCTTGTAATCCCAGCATTTGGGAGGCTGAGACCAGAGGATCCGGGTTTGCGGCCAGCCTCAGCTACCTGGTGAGGCCCTCTGCAACTTAGTGAGACTCTGTTTCCAAATAAAGAATAAAAAATAGGGCTGGGGGTATAGCTCAGAGGTAGAATGCCCCTGGGTTCCATCCCCAGTACCACACACACACACACACACACACACACACACACACACACACAAAATAGTACCTGGGGTGTAGCTCAGAGGTAGAATGCCCCTGGGTTCAATCCCCAGTAAAACAAACACACACACACACACACACACACACACACGAAAGCCAAAATTAGTCAAATTTGCATGTACAAAGAAAAGTCAACTTTTGACCAGGTGGAAAAAAGTAAGTTTCAATCAATTACTAAGAATATACTGGGGCTGGATGTGGTAGTATACAACTGTAATCCCAGCTACTCAAGAGGTAGAGGCAGGAGGATCACAAGTTTGAGGCCAGCCTTGGCAACTTAGTGAGATCCTGTCTCGAAATTTAGAAAATATGGTAATTTAGTTCAGTGGTAAAGTACCCCTGGTTCAATGCTCAGTACTGCAAAAAAAAGAATAAACTGGTCTTGGGCACGCTATAAATATACATATAAATACATGTTCCATACTTAAGGCACAATAGAGAATAGCTGATTTCTAGCCTAAGATGTTAAGGATTTTCACACAACATCGAAAAAGAACTCACAAATACAAGATGAGATTAATCAAATTTTCAGTTCAGTGAATATACCTTGGGAAAGAGTAGGAAAAATAAATGAGACATTTCCAACTACTTTACAAGGTAATTTTCAGTTTTAGGCTTATGAGCAGAAAATCAGTTAGCACTCCTTTCTCATCATCTGGTAAAAATTGCACATTTCATCCAAGTTGTAACACACATCAAGAGAAACTGACATTCTGAATAGTACCTGCGTATTGCTACAGTCATGGCTTCGGCAGAAGTAGCACATGGACAGATGGCCTCAGGTTTCAGTCCATGGCTTTGGAACAGACTCAAAAAGGCATCACAGGATGACACCGACCCTGCAGAGTTGGAAAGGATCAACTTGAAAGCTGAAATTGTCATTCTCATTACTGCATGAAACTGGTAAAGAGTGGGAAGCTGACATATTTGTTTCCCAGGGAAACTCACATTGTACATCATTCATTTCACACAAATATTTTACTGTGCCTATGAGGTAGTTTGAAACACTTCAAGGATGAATTAAAGCTCATCCAGCCCATGAAAGGTCAATGACATTATTTTTTTTTTTCTGTTTGCAGTACTGGGGATTAAACCCATAGTCATTCTATCTCCAAGCTACACCCCAGTCCTATTTTTTATTCTTTTTTTTTTTTTTTTTTTTTTTTTTTTTTTTTTTTTTTTTTTTTTTTTTTTTTTTTTTTTTTTTTTTTTTTTTTTTTTTGCAGTACTGGGGATTGAACTCAGGGGCATTCTACCTCCGAGCTATACCCCCAGCCCTATTTTGTATTCTTTATTTTGAAACTGAGTCTCACTAAGTTGCGGAGTGCCTCACTAGGTAGTTGAGGCTGACTGCAAACCTGGATCCTCCAGTCTCAGCCTCCCAAATGCTGGGATTACAAGCATACGCCACCATGCCCAGCTCATTCTTTATTGTGAAACAGAGTCTCACTGAGTTTCAGAGGCCCTCACTAAGTAGCTGAGGCTAGCTGTGAACCTATAATTCTCCTGTCTCAGCCTCTCAAGTACTGGGATTACAAGTGTGCGCCACCACACCCGGCTCACTGACACTATTTAAAGATACAACTTCTAATATGGCTATGCCTCAAAACTGACTGATAACTTTTTTCTTATTAAGATTGACTCATGTCTGTATTTTAAACCAGAATGATGAGTGTGACTACTGACAAATATTCACTTATGACAATGAGCCAAGGATCTAATGCTGGTTTTCTCTCTCTCTCTTTTTTTTTTTTTTTCTTGTGGTACTGGGGATGAGTCCAGGGGCAGTCTACCTCTGAGCAACATCCCCAGATATATATACCTTTTTTTTTTTTTTTTTTGTACTAGGGATTGAACCTAGGGACATTCTACCTCCGAGCTACACCCCTAGTCCTGTTTTTTATTCTTTATTTCTTGAAACAGGGTCTCACTAAGTTGTGGAGGGCCTTACTAAGTAGCTGAGGCTGGCTGCGAACCTGGATCCTCCAATCTCAGCCTCCCAAGTACTGGGATTACAAGCGTGCACCACCACGCCTGGCTCCCAGAGATATTTTTTATTTATATTTTGAAACAAGGTCTCACTAGGTTGATGAGAATCTCACTACTTGCTGAGGCTGGTCGAGAACCTAGATCCTCCAGTCTCAGCATCCCAAGTACTGGGATTACAAGTGTGCGCCATCACACCCAGCTCTGGCATCTGTTTTGATTGTTTGTTTTTTGGTTTTTTTGCGGTTCTGGGGATTGAACTCAGGGGCATTCTACCTCTGAGCTATACCCCTAGCCCCATTTTTAATTCTTTATTTTGAAACAGGGTCTCACAAAGTTGTGGAGGGCCTCACTAGGTAGCTGAGGCTGGCCAAGAACCCAGATCTTCAGGTCTCAGCCTCCTGAATGCTGGGATTACAAGCGTGCGCCACCACGCCCAGCTGGCATCTGTTCTTTAAGGAATATCCACAGTCACATGATAAAAGGATATAAGCAAGAGGGAGTGGT
Organism: Graphiurus murinus; assembly: GCA_004027655.1. NCBI lineage: Eukaryota > Metazoa > Chordata > Mammalia > Rodentia > Gliridae > Graphiurus > Graphiurus murinus. The sequence goes on along the minus strand of PVLC010042875.1, from coordinate 8,418 downwards.
TTTAAAAACTTTTAGATCTATCAAAGATGAATGGATAAATAAAATGTGGTACATCTATGCAATGGAATATTTGGCAATAAAAAGGAATGAAGGACTGATATATGCTAATATATGATCTGAACCTTGAAAATATTATGCTAACTGAATGAAACCCAAGCCAAGTGTGGTAGCACATGTAATCCCAGTACTTGGGAGGCTGAGCCATGAGGAATTTAGGTTCAAGACCAGTCTCAGCAACTTAGCAAGACTCTTAGCAGCCGGGCGTGGTGGCACACGCTTGTAATACCAGCATTCAGGAGGCTGAGACCGGAGGATCTGGGTTCGAGGCCAGCCTCAGCTACCTAGTGAGGCACTCCACAACTTAGTGAGACTCGGTTTCAAAATAAAGAATAAGAAAAGGGCTGGGGGTATAGCTTGGAGGTAAAATGTCCCTGAGTTCAATCCCCAGTACTGCAAAAAAAAAACCCCAAAACAAAGACTCTTAGCAACCCAGCAAGACCCTATTTCTGGAGGTATAGCTTATATAGAATGACCATAGGTTCAACCCCCAGTGCCACAAGAAAACAAAAAAAAAAAGAAAGAAAAATGAAAGACAGAAAGAAAAGAAAAAAAAGAAAGAGAGGAAGAAAGAAGAAGAAACCCATCACAACCTATGGGGACAGAAAGTAGATTCATTGTTGCCTAGGGCTTGGGGGCAATGCAGAGAAATAGGGAGTGACTAATAATGGGTATGTTATTTCTTAAGGGGGTAACAAAAATGTTTTAGACTGGGGATGTAGCTCAGTGGTATAGCATATGCCTAGCATGTATGAAGTCCTGGGAGCAATCTTCAGCACACACAACCCGTCCCCCAATGTTTTAAATTTAAATCACGGTGATGGTTGCATAATTCTGTGACTATACCAAAACCACTGAATTATACACTTTACATGGGTAAGTTTTATATTATGTGAATTTTACCTAATCACATACACTAAAAAAAAAAAAAAAAAAACTTACAGAAAAGGGACAAAAAACCTAACCCACCAAAGGAAAGGATATTCCTAGGCCCACACTCCAGAAATACTCACAGGGATTTGCTCCATCAGTTACAATTAACATTCGGAGAGAACTCAAGCTCACATCCCTTTGGTCCCGATGTGCCATCATAGCCCAGTGCAAGTCTCGGCATTTTACTAATGCTACTTTGGCTATAAATTCAAAGGGCATAAAGTTAGCATACATACACAATAAACTTGGTATACATAACAATTGGCGATGCAATTATTTGCTCACTGTGACCTCTAGATAGGTCATAATATTCTACCCAAGGATTTTGAACACTATTACATTCAATAAATCTAATTCTGGGCTCAGGTTCAGAAGAATTTATCTCAATTTTTTTTTTTTTTTTTTTTTTTTTTTTTGCAGTACTGGGGATTGAACCCAGGGGCATTCTACCTCTGAGCTACACTCCCAGTCCTATTTTTTATTCTTTTTTGTTGTTGTTGCTTGTGGTACTGGGCACTGAACTACTCAGGGGCATTCTACCTCCGAGCTCCACCCCCAGCCCTATTTTTTATTCTTTATTTTGAAACAGGATCTCACTAAGTTGCGGAGAGCCTCACTAGGTAGCTGAGGCTGGCTGCGAACCAGATCCTCCGGTCTCAGCCTCCCAAGTGCTGGGATTACAAGTGTGTGCCACCACACCTGGCTCTATTTTTTATTCTTTATTTTGAAACAGGGTCTCACTAAGTTGCGGAGTGCCTCACTAGGTAGCTGAGGCTGGCCGCAAACCCAGATCCTCTGGTCTCAGCCTCCCAAGTGCTGGGATTACAAGCATGCGCCACCACGCCCGGCTCATCTCAATTCTTAAGAAAGGATATCACTGAAATCAAATAGACAACATAGAGTTGGTACAGTAAGTGAACTCTAAAATTTGTTAATCCATCAAGACACAGATTTAAATGTATTTCTACAGATACAACTTGAAACCCCCTAAAGTCCCTGAAATCTTAGTTCAAACAGTCATGTAATTAAAGCTCAGATGCTATGTCTACCTTTGTGTGCATGTACTCTTTGGACCCAAGAGAGAGGACAGGTCTTCATAACAGAGTAGGGTACGCTAATTGTATGCATCTTATTCATTACATTCTGAAAAGCAAAGAAAGAAAAAAAGTAATCATTGCCAAATGCATCGATTTAGTTAACAATTTTATTATAGAAGTGTTCCTCAAATACATGCTCTTTGGGGAAAAAAAATACTTGAGATACTGATGGGTTTGAAGTTCCTTTGACATCTACTATCTAATCTGATTCCCTCCTCTCTTCCCCAAAGATGATCACAATTATGAATCTGGTATGTATTCTTCTCATTCCTTTTAAATGTATTTATTCACATTTATTTATTTATTTATTTATTTATTTATTTAGAGGGGTCCTGGAGATTGAACCCAGGAGCCTTCTACCTCTGAGTTAGCCCTATTTTTTCTTTTTTTTTTTTTTTTTGTGGTGGTGCTGGGGATGGAACCCAGGGGGCCTTCTACCTCAGTGCTACACTCCAGCCCTATTTTATTTTTATTTTGAAACAGAGTCTTGCTAGATTGATGAGATTCTCACTACTTGCTCAGGCAGTCCTCAAATCTGCACTTCTCCAATCTCAACCTCCCAAGTACTAGGATTACAGGCATGCACCTCCACGCCCAACTTACCCTAGCCCTATTTTGAAATGGGGTCTCACTTTTAGAGGGCCTCACTGAGTTGCTGAGGCTGGCCCTGAACTTGCAATCCTTCTGTCTCAGCCTCCCAAGTACTGGGATTACAAGTGTGTACCACCATGCCCGGCTAGAAATATATATTTTTTAAATTTAATTTAATTTAATTTTTTTGCAGTACTAGGGATTGAACTCAGGGGCAGTCTACCTCCAAGCTACACCTCCAGCCCTATTTTTTATTCTTTATTTTGAAACAGGGTCTCACAAAGTTGTGGAGGGCCTCACTAGGTAGCTGAGACTGGCCTCGAACCCAGATCCTCCGGTCTCAGCTTCCCGAATGCTAGGATTACAAGTGTGCACCACCACATCCGGCTTATAAATATATTTTTAAATAAAAAGCATCATAATACACATATACCAGCAACTAACTTTGTTTCACTTAAGTTATTCTAGAAATCAATCTCTGCATGTCAGTACACGACATAATTCTTTTTTTTTTCTTGTGGTACTGGGGATTGAACTCAAGGGCATTCTACCTCCGAGCTACATCCCCAGTCCTATTTTTTTTTATTCTTTATTTTGAAACAGGGTCTCACTAAGTTGCGGAAGGCCTCACTAGGTAGCTGAGGCTGGCCGCAAACCCAGATCCTCTGGTCTCAGCCTCCCAAATGCTGGGATTACAAGCGTGCGCCACCACACCCGGCTGACATAATTCTTTTTGAACTGCTGCACAGTATTCCATAGTACAGCTACATAACAATCTATTTAAGCATTTACATATATATATATATATATATATATATATATATATATATACACACACACAAATATATATATATGATATATAAGAAATATATCATGCAGTTTGGTGTCTCTCCTGTCATCTAAACCAAACATGCACAGGATGTCCTGTCTCCAGAACACAGTTGAGCAGAGGAACTTCACTAAGTAGCTGAAGCTGGCTGCAAACCTGCAATCCTTCTGTCTCAGCCTCCCAAGTACTGGGATTACAGGCATACGCCACCACGCCCAGCTAGAAAACATTATTGTTCTTAAGTTTCAAATACAGAGATGTTCTACTTAGCCTTAATATTAAGTACAACTTGTATGACAGGCCTTAATTATGAGCAGCTTACCGCAAACATGCCATGCCACAGCCCAGCATCCTTCTTAAAGTCTAAAACATTTACTACTGTTTCTCCTAAAATAAAAAAGATAGGAAAACACATACATACACAAAGAGAAAATCATCTTTAGTGTTAAGCAGCAAAATCACATCACTTGCCTCTCTACTAAACAACTGATTTGGTGATTCTGGAGATATGACTAAGAGCTCTTAGGGTCTTTTGATTACTTGAGGTCCCAACACAACTGGATGAAGGACCGGTAATAGGGTGATGTGGTAACAGCACAGACATTGAGTGAGAAACTCCTTACCCTACCTTATCATTAGGTACTCCTCCAACACCCCCCTCCCACTTTATATAAAGAACACATAAAAGAAACTTTGAAATTTTCATGAATATACATAAAAAATTAAACTTCTTAGAGAACTACAAAATGTAGATCTATATAATACATATTATATCTAATGATATACATGTACTTCTAGGTATATTTACATATAAATATCTAAAATAACAAAACTGGCATATACAGCTCTGTATCTAAAGTTTTGCACGTAAAAGATATATTGAAACAGGCCATGCAAGGTGGTGCACACCTATAATCCCAGTACTTGAGAGGCTGGGACAGGAGGATTGCAGGTTTAAGGCCAGCCTCAGCAACTTAGCAAAACTCTGTTTCAAAATTTAAAAAAAGGAGCTGGGGCTGTAGCTCGGGGGTTGAAAGCTCCTGAGTTCAATCCCAATACCCGCCCCCTAAAAAAGATATATTTAAACAATTTCTCCACAGCTTTAAAATTCAAGAACATGAATTTTAGGGTATAATCCATTATATGAATGCATTATAATTTAACCAATGCCTACTTTGGGGCATTTTGATTGCTCTCATTATGAATTATTTTTAATCAGTCAAGAATGCTGCTCTAAAATGAACACATAGCCAGGCATGGTGGCGCACACTTGTAATCCCAGAATTTGGGAGGCTGAGACCGGAGGATCCAGGTTCGAGGCCAGCCTCAGCTACCTAGTGAGGCCCTCCGCAACTTAGTGAGACTCGGTTTCAAAATAAAGAACAAGAAATAGGGCTGGGGGTGTAGCTCGGAGGTAGAATGCCCCTGAGTTCAATCCCTAGTACCGCAAAAAATTAAAAATTTTTAAAAAAATAAAATGAACACATATTAACTTGCTTCATTTTGCAAATGGAGTATAAAACACTAAAAAAAATTACACTGCAAAGAACATTTTAAAGTAAATACTTGTTATGCAATTTATATCAACATATCTAAAGTTCAACACTACAGGACACTTTTTTAGTATTTTAATTTGCACTTTTTGGTAGCTGAATTTCTTGATTCCAAATGTATAGCTGGCAGCTCTTTAGACTCAGAAAGATGGACATACCTGAGACTCCACAGCTAATAAACACATGGTTTTAATTAGAGTTTTCTATTTCTGTATTCTATAAATCATGCCTTACATATTTGGTTTGCCCAGAATTTTAGTTCCTTTCAGTTACAGCATATTTGCAAAAAAAAAAAAAAAAAGAAGAAGAAGAAGAAGAAGAAGAAGAAGAAAACAAAAGCAAGCCAAGAATGTGTCTAGAACAGTTTCCTCTGAATTTGGTCATTAAACAGAATCCAATAACTGAGCACTCTGCTCATAGTCACATGTATTTGAAGCTAACAATGAGGGCAGTCATGGGGTGAGGTCTGACCTTCAGAATAATTGCAGGCCTGTGACAGAGCTTGGCAGTGAGACAACATTGCAAGCCGGGACATTGTAACTCCCATTACACTCCCTTCTTTGCTTGTTTTATACTAGAAAAATAAAAGAAAAACAAAAATATAAGAAACACAATAAAATGGGTTATTTTAAATGACAAAACTATAATTCGAAAACAAAACTGAAACCATCCAAATGGGCTAAATTTAACATGTTGAATATAAATATTTAAGTCTATTTTCTTGGATCCCAAACTCTTTATCATATAAAGATAGGGCTGAAGAATGATAGAGCTCAACAAAAGATACATGTGGAAAAGACTTAAAAGTTTAATTAGTCATCAGTGTGAAATAGCTGCTAAAAGAGCCAGAAGTGGCTTGAGCTGTACTAACAGAAGCAAAATACCAAATACAGCTGTCCCTTAGCATCTATGTGGGATTGGTGCCAGAATCCCCCTTGGATATCAAAACATGCACATCCTCAGTTTCTGATATAAAATAGCAAAGTATTTGAGCATAACCTATGCATATCCTCCTGTAGAATTTGTTTTGTTTTTGTGATACTGGGGATTGAACCCAGGGACATTCTACTACTGAGCTGTATCCCCAGCCCTATTTTACTTTTTTTTTTTTTTTTTGCAGTACTGGGGATTGAACTCAGGGACATTCTACATCCGAGCTATACCCCTAGACCTATTTTTTATTAATTATTTGGAAACAGGGTCTCACTAAGTTGCAGAGGGCCTCACTAGGTAGCTGAGGCTGGCCGCGAACCTGGATCCTCCGGTCTCAGCCTCCCAAATCGTGGGATTACAAGCATGCGCAACCACGCCCAGCCTTACTTTTTATTTTGAAACAGGATCTCACTAAATTATGAAGGGCCTCACTAAATTGCTGAGGCTCGTTGCAAAACTGTGGTCCTCCTGTCTCAGCCTCCAAAACACTGGGATTATAGGCGTGCACCACCAAGTCCAGCTCTCCTATAGACTTTAAATCATCTAGAGATTACTTATAATATCTAATGTTATTACTGTTATGAAACATGAATACAACATAATGCTATGAAAATAGTTGTTATACTGTACTGTTTAGGGAATAATGATAAGGAAAAAGTCTGTATATGTTCAGAACAGATACTTTTTTTTTTTTCGGTATATTTTCAATTCATGGTAGGTTGAATCCTTTACGCAAAACCTACAGAAATGAAGTGCAGACACAGTACTGCAGAGTTAAAGATGTATAAGATGTGGCCCCTGACTATTATCAGGACCCAGTTTGGTAGGGGGGACATCTAGAAATGAATGACCTATTTACACTTATAAATCATAAAACTATAATTTTGCTTTTATCCTTAATGCTCTATTCAAGTTGCTTTTATTGAGATCACCAGCTTTTTGATTGTTAAATCAAAAGGATATTTTGTGATCAAGCATAGTGGCACATGCATGTAATCCCAGTTACTCAGGAGGCTGAGGCAAAAGAATCACAAGTTCGAGGTCAGTCTCAGTAACTTAGAGACCTTGTCTCAAAATAAAATAAAATATAAAAAGGGCTGGGGATATAACTTAGTCCAATTCCCAGTAAAAGTAGAAGAAGGGGATTTTATATACTTTATCTAACCAGACCTTCTTGCAATATTTGACTACTTTTTTTTTTCTTTGTACTGGGAATTGAACTCAGGGGCATTCTACCTCTGAGCTACACCCCCAGCCCTATTTTTTATTCTTTATTTTGAAACAGGGTCTCCCTAAGTTGCAGAGTGCCTCACTAGGTAGCTGAGGCTGGCCGCGAACCCAGATCCTCCGGTCTCAACCTCCCAAATGCTGGGATTACAAGCGTGCGCCACCATGCCTGGCTAGAGGCAGTAGTTTTAAGGAGAATGGAATGATGAACCATGTTAATACTCAGAGATGATTCATATTAGCAGGGCATGGTGGCACACGCCTGTAGTCCTAGTTCTTGGAAGTCTGAAACAGGAGGACCACAGGTTCAAGATCAGCCTCAGCAAGTAGTGAGATTCTCATCTACCTAGCAAGACCCTGTTTCAAAATAAAATAAATTAAGGCTGGGGCTGTAGTTCAGAGGTAGAATGCCCTTGAGTTCAATCCCCAGCAACACACACACACACACACACACACACACACACAGATACAGATTGAGGGTCTATTACTATATCTGGGTTTTTTTGTTTTATTTGTTTCCTCAGCTATACTCCCAGGCCCACCTTTCCTACTTTTTTTTTCCTTTTTGGTACTGGTACTGGAGATTGAACCCAAAGGGCTTTCTACCTCAGGACTACACCCCCAGTCCTATTTCTTTTTTTTTTCTTTCTTTCTTTTTTTTTGTGGTACTGGGGATGGAACCCAGGGGCATTCTACCTCTGAGCAACACCCCAGCCCTATTTTTTTATTCTTTATTTTGAAACATGGTCTCACTAAGTCACAGAGGGCCTCACTAAGTAGAAGAGGCTGGCTGAGAACCTGGATCCTCCAGTCTCAGCCTCCCAAGTACTGGGGTTACAAGCGTGTGCCAGTTGGGCGTGGTGGCGCACGCTTATAATCCCAGCATTCGGGAGGCTGAGACCGGAGGATCCGGGTTCACGGCCAGCCTCAGCTACCTAGTGAGGCACTCCACAACTTACTGAGACTCGGTTTCAAAATAAAGAATAAAAAATAGGGCTGGGGAGCCGGGCGTGGTGGCGCACGCTTGTAATCCCAGCATTCGGGAGGCTGAGACCGGAGGATCCGGGTTCGCGGCCAGCCTCAGCTACCTAGTGAGGCACTCCGCAACTTAGTGAGACTCGGTTTCAAAATAAAGAATAAAAAAAATGGGGCTGGGGGTATAGCTCGGAGGTAGAATGCCCCTGAGTTCAATCCCCAG
>PVLC010042874.1:0-12763 GCA_004027655.1 Graphiurus murinus | reverse complement strand
CTGAAAGTGTTAAAGAAAACAATAAAAGAACAAGTGGGTGTACAGGGTAGGATTTACTGGCATTTACTTTTAATCTATGGCCCTTCACTCTGTAGCTTATGGGGCCTCCGTCAGTCCTTTTTCCTCCTTTATATTTCATGAGGAGCCCCCCATGCGGCTACTGAGAGCCAGAGCCCAAGTATCCATAAGCTTTTTGTCAGGTAAAAAGAGAAGAAAAAGGCAAGGAACAAGAGGAAACGCAAAGCTAAGAGGCATCTATTAGATGTCACTAGGCTTCTGTATTCATGGCAATGATTCAGGATTAGAGTATTTGAAATAATCTTATTGAGAGGAATCAAAAGCCCACCGAGTGAGAGGCAGTTCTGGAGCATGTGGCAAAGGCGCGGACAATATCTTATTAAAGAGGTGTTGGCTAACACTATTACTTTATATTATATTACAAAACTATTGTGCCTCCAACAGTGAGCGGGATGGATAGTTACTGACTGCCATTCGGGAGGTTACTGTGTGTGGGATCCGGCTGTATAATTTGCCAGCTTGTCTAGTTAAGTCATTACAAGTAGGGCTCAGGGCATGTTTGGAACTGGAACCAACCAACGTTCTTCACCTTCAAAAAAAAAAAATGAAAATTCCCAAAGTACACTGAAGACCACTCTGTTTCCACGGACAGCGGAGTATATCTAGCAAAGATAAAATAAATACCAATGGCTTGTTCGTCCCCAGAATCAGTTTCATTAAGTTTGCATCACTTAACATAAGTAAACCCCTCCCCCAAAGGAAAATATGACAATGTGGGGGCGGGGAGGGGGCTTGGCTCCCCTCCCCATGGAGAGTACATGTACACATATACATGCACGCATACACACCCACACACACGCACAACACACTCAGCTCCACACTTCAGCAGGATTAGGGCAATTTAAAGTCTATTATAATAAGCGCTGTAATGTTAAAACCTGCATTTGCTGCTGGACAAAAGCTGGTAACTGGAGAAATAGTTTGCAAGGGAGATTTATCTTCCTCTCCCCACACCTTTAAAGGCAGAAAGCAACCAAAGACAAACCTGTACTGTTCACCGAATTTCATCAATTGCAGTAGGAGTATTGAGTCTCTTTTTATATTGTCCTGGGTGGTGTCTAGTTACACCGTGTGTGCAAAGGGAGGATTGGGAGGGGGACTGGGGGTGAGAAAGAAGAATTGGTAGTTCTATTTTAGATAACATCTCTGGAAATTAAAATGACCAAAATACCAACTCGTCGTGCTAGTCCCTCTAAATGGGATCTTTAAAATCTGGTTCATTCTTATTAGAATTTGGCTGGGTGCTGGTGGCAGAGGTATATGAGGAGAACTGTCATCAATGGGAAGTTAGCTGGGGAGGGTATTGGTTTGTTTCCTATTGTAAGCAACTTCTTTTGGAAAAGTAAAAGCATGCTTAATAGAGGGATGTATCATCGTCATAAACTGCGTAAAGTTCCTAATATGGCGCACAGAGGACTTTGTCCTGCCTTTCTGTATTTTTCCAGAATTGTTACAAAAGCAAAGCTAGGGTGACATAGGATAAGAACCTGCTCCATGAGCTGACACCCCGGCCCCGTTACACGCACACGCTGCTGATTCTCTGAAGCTCCGTTAAATACATTTCTTGGAAGTTGCTCCATTATTTCCTTTACAGGAAAACCACTGTTGCTCATTATACAGCGTCTGCAGTGGTATTATACTATGTAAGAGTACTTTGCATTATGATATATTGTCAGCATATTTGAAATGCATTTTAATGTATCCTGGTTGTGTATTTGAGAATAGCTGATAGCAAATGGAATATAGACTGCTATTAGCTTATTGTATTAGTTATTTTCTTATCACAGTAGCAAACTGCACATCAATGCATTGGGCTCATCTCATATTCAGAATGGTGTTATCTGATATGTGATAAAATTTAGAATGGTACTCACTCGCATAAGTCTCATTGCTAATAATCACATATGAATTCCCACCGAGAAAACAAATGTTTAAGTGCACTGAGGTTAATAAACAACCGTAAATTCATACTCTGTGTGGAGGCTGGCTTTCCACTTTTGAAAAAAAAAAAAATGCAAACCTCTCAGAGCAACCAAAAGGACAGCAATTATCTTGCCTGGGGCAATTTTAAAGAGTGAATTCTTCTTCCTTTTATTTTAACCGAGCAGTCAAGGTTAGGAAATCAGGTGGTATAAAAGGTTTATCAGAGCTCTGAGAAACGCATTTACACCTCTGTCTCTTCATGACCCAGACAGCTGTGTGTGTATACACAGAATGACTATGTTTGGTGGTTGGCCCTTCAAAAAGCTGGATGCAGACAAAAATAGTACGAGTCGAAAGTGCAATGAAACGAAGTCATTAAGCTGACAAAAAGTCTCATCTGTAACATTAATAAAAGTGGATCTTTATATTCGTGTTAGTTAAGGACTTTGTGGAAGGCAAAAAAAAAAAAAAAGAAAAAAGAAAAAGAAAAGAAAGAAAGGCCTTTTAATGAATGTTGACTTACCACTGATTATAAAAGACAGAAGGAAGCCATTGATTGTGAAGGGCCTTCCCAATCTCAGGGGAAAATATGCCCACCCACCCACCACTACAAAATGCATATGTGTGACCTACGTGAAGTTTTTCTATTATACAGATGAGCATATAGCTTATACGACTACACTAAGGTCAATTTACTCAGGAAAATTAGTGTGGTGATAAAATAAGACTGTACTTTTCTGAAGAAAGTCTTAGCATGGCCTTTTTAACTCTTAGATGAAGAATGGGTCTTCAATAAATATTTTTCTCTCAACAATCCTAAGAAGGTTAAGGTTTTCTACTTGAACAATGCACATCACATACACTCAACAGGTAAAATAAGCATTCTAATATCTTCCTTAGTGAGCATTCTATTTCAGACAAGACACACAACACAAACCCAATTACTGTTACCTAAGTGAAAATGACCTAGATGTGGAAGATGTTTAGACAACTGGGGAAAAAGCAAATATAGGTTTCTTTTTTTCTTCTTCTCCTTTTCTTTTTAGGAGAACCTTGGGTAAATGTGGCCTAAAGTAATTCCAAACAGGGTTTCATGGTAGAAAATTTGTGTATTTTTAAATGCCATATGTTACAATGCCTAAATGTCATAGCTATAAACATAGACAGGGGGATTCTTTTAAGTTAAAAAAAAAAAAAGACATGGCAAATCTGTTAAGGTTACAATAAGCGAACCCCAAATCATTAGAATTATATTAATTGGCATGTTTTAAATATGGGCTTTGACGAACTTATCTGTTACCTGAGCCACATGAGCCATATTACATCCTAAAAGGAGCAGATCTAAATTTACATGAGATAAGAAAACATAATTGGGGAAGAAATTTCATCCTTTATTATTTTCATCCTTTAAAAAAAATCCACTTGTTAATAGCTAAGTATCCACAGTCCAAGGAACTCAAGAATTGGGCTCTGTCTCTCCTTATAGTGATCTGACTATTTCATTCATCACACTGATGCTAAATTGAAAAGACAAACAAATGAATATTGAGCTGCCCCCATCCAACATACTCTAACCAGAAATATCAGAGCTCTGTCTGAAATAAACTCCAGAGTACAATTTGCAGGGGGAAAAGAAGACTCTATCAACTCGTGTCATCTCTCAAAGATAGTTTAGGAAAATAAAAGAGTTTGGTGAAGCAAATCAGGCAAGAGCGCTAATCATAACTAAATAAGGAATAACAGTCTTCTCTTTTAATATATACTGTTCAAGGTTTGTAAAGAAGTTTCCATATAGAAAAGGGAAAATTTTTTTTAGACGCAGAAAAACTGGGTTCCCAATTCAGACTACCCTATGTGACTTTTGTCAGTATCATCTTTTCTGATTCTTACAAAGTAAACCTAATTAAGAACCTCCCTCATTAGTCTTCCAGAAAAATTAGCACAGCTTATGCTAATTACTCCTGCAAAATTTAATAAACTCGTTGAAATGGGAATAGTCTAATGAGGTTTTATTTATTGAACTAAGATAACTCCCAGGAAAAAGGTTAGGACACAAGGATATCCAATGTAGCAATAAAAGTACAATTTATTCAATTTCTAAACACGAATTTTATTGCAAACCTTTTAAATTCAAATATGAGTTCATGTATGAATATGATAAATCAATCACCTTAATTCAATAACTGGAAGTCATTTTTTGCTTTTTACTTTAACAATAATTACCACACATAGCCTTTTCCCTCAATGATAATGAAATTTGCTGTTATTAGTTCCTGGTCATCAGCTATTAAACATTACAAATTTGACTTTTCCCATATCTGCGCAGCCCAAATACGTGGATCGTTGGGCACAAGCTGGGTTTTGTGACTCTTAAGAAGCCATTTGGCATCACGCAGAAGAGTAACCTAGCAGTCCGCTCCAGATGCACACTCTCTACATTTTAAAGCATTTTTTTTTTCTAAGAACTTTTTTGAAGTGACTTGACAAATTGTCACGACAGTAAGAAAGAATTTGGGTCATAGTTTTCTGACTCTGCTACATGCCACTAGAAGGAAGTAGAGACTCATTTTCTAAGCTGATTTGGTTAATTCCACTATTTGATAACACATGCCAACCCCAATGTCCCCAAACCACTGGCAGCAAATAATACAGCCAAAATTTAACACAGAAATAGCTTGCCCTGCATCACTGCTGTATGACCAGAAGGCCTCTTCCATCTATCCTATAAATAGTTTTCCTGAATAACCACTGCCTAAAGTCCTTTGACTGATAAAAATAGCAGTGTTCTTCCAAATTCCGAAGGACACACAAAGGAGCTAAAAATTATTGGTGTTCCAAAGGTAACTGCGTGTTGAAACTATGCTAAATCCTAAGGCAATGATTGCCTGAACTCTCAGCTCTATAATTACATATTGTATGCATCTTGTAAAAACAGTTACTACTACTACCGAATGCAGGCCCCCATCACCTATTTTTACAAAATATTCAGGGTGTCACATCCACAAATCTGAAAGCAAATCAAACTCTAAGCACATAACACATATTATGCAATCAGTAATATAGAATGAAATTGGAACCTATGAAATTCAAACACAGTTGCCTTCATATTTTTTTTTTCTTTTGCAGCAATTTTATGGGATTGAAAAATCTTTTCTATTTTGCCCTTCCTCGTGTTAAGTTCTTTTCTCGTTGCTATTTTCTTCTCTCATCGTTAAAAATGGAAGTTTCACGTATCAGCCCAGACAGGGCTGGAGTTTTTAAAGCCTTTGGCAGGCTGAAGGGCAAATAAATTCTGAAAACTCAGATGCAAATAAAAATAGCTAAGTGGGGCTTTGCATATCAACTGGTATCACCGCATGAAAAAGACAGTTCATGAGAGACAGGGGCAGCAGTCAGCAAATAAACATATGGTGGGACTGTGCACATACATCGCACTCCAGCCGTTTTTAAAGTTCTCCTGTCTTAAGAGAACAAGATTAACTACACACCATTTTCTATTTTGTCTGACCAAAAGTGTGTGTGTTGGGGGGTGGGGGGAGAATGAAAAGGATAAATGTCATGAGTAATATCTCTAAAGCCACCAACAGCATAAAGTGCATACTTATTTTGCCTAAATTGTTTGAACTGTCCCAGCCAAGAAAAGGTTTTAAGTACCCTACTGGGACAGATGCGAGGCGGCAACAATAGAAGCCACACTAATGCAATCCAGGTAACACAATCCTGTTTCAAAAACACGGGCCGGCTAATTACAGCGCTGCTGAGTCAAATTTCTCATGCCATCGCAACCCACAGGAACAGGTCAAAATCAAATGTTATTCAAACCACAGTCATATCGGCCTCCTATATCAGAGTCACAGCTTAAAACCAAACGCAGAACTTAAAAGCTTAACCCATTCACAAGCAAAAAGAAAAGTGTTTTCATGGAAGGTGGCAAGGTAAGGTTCTTGCCATCACTGAAACCAAAAGAGACCATATAGGAGGACAAAATACTGATAGTTTCAAAGTTTGGAGGGACTATTTGGGCTGGTCCTTTCATCAGAACACTTTAAAGAGTAAAAAAACAAAAACAAAAAAATTGCTTAAAATAAGAAATGGTATTTTGGAAAGATACATTTCTATGAAACAAACAGTGTCAGGGCTTTATTTTTTTTACCTTATTCATTTGAAGAATTTTATCTTCTATTGCAGCAAAAAAGCAATGATATGAGTGGCATACCTGCTCTGGCAGATAAACATGCCATCCTAATTCTATGGGCAGCACTCAACATTGCTAATACATTAAACTTTCACATATTTTAACTTCAAATCCAAGATGTTACTACTCACATCAAGTACATTTTAATGACTATTAGTGAGAAATAGCCTATTAAAATATCCAATTGAAATCTAGTTTTTGTAAAGCTGTTTGGCAACTGATATCAGGTTGAAGTCTGAAGAATCCCATAGGTCAAAATCAACAATCTTTTCACATTAATTACAATGAACCAAAGTAAATACCTTGTCTAATTTTTTTTCCAGCTGAAAAATGATAAATCGGGTCCAAAAATGGTGAATAATTTGAAAGACAGATTAGTTACTATTTCCTTTGCTGCTATTGTCAACAACAATATTACCAGAACCCCAAAAGGGACTTTTGTGTGGCTGTTGGTTTCCTCCAGGAGGGGCTCAATCAGTCTTATTAGTAAGTCTTTATCCAGCTAGTGGAAGATGCTAGTTCTGCTCCTAGCTGACAACTGACAGTATCCATAAAGCTTCCAGGCCATTTAACTCCCAATGAGTAATGCTACGTAACAAATGGTTTACCATACATGTTTCCATACAATGAATTTCAATAATTAAAATGTAAAATGAATATTTGGAATGCGACTTTGCATAATGCGTGCACACACTGACTAGAAATGGCACACGGAGAGACTAAAACAGATTTATTGTTCTACAATGATTTACTTGGTCATGTCAGATTAGTAATATGGATCTGTTTAAAAACACAATAATTAAGACAAGCAGGATAAATTAATCAACTTACAATACAGTATGAGCTGCAATCAAACCAGGAAAATAACAGTAGAAAATTCTTGGTGCACGGATCTCTTTAAACTGCTTTTATGCATAAATAAAATCTTAAAATGTAGATGGATTACGTCCAACAGACTACTGTAGCTAAAAGTGATAATGATTCAAACATTTTTCAAATAAAAGTTAAATATTTATAAGCACCCAACCACATTTCATAAATCACAAACTATTATTATTTTATTTCTGAAGCTTCCTGGCACCGCGTGAGGATTCAGCCACAGAAAGTCAGGAAGGAAAGAAAAGAAAAAATCTTCCTGTAGGCACATGAATCAGACACAAAAAACCGGAGCAATCCAAGAATCAGGCCTCCAAAAAACAGCCAATTTGGCTTTCCCAGGAATCTCGATCGCTTGGCCCAACCGAAGACACAACCAACAGGCAGATGTCGGCCACATGCGCACCTCGCCCTCGCCCCGTGAGCGACACAAGGCAGGTGTTTCATTATAACGAGGACTAAGAATCCAGGCAAAGAAGAGTGGTCCCTACCTGTCAATTATCACTGGATCTGAGGGAGTCTCATTTCGGTTGCCACAGCTTTTCTTGTCACAACAGCGGCTATGGAGCAAAAGCAAGAGGATTTAGTACAGTCATTACAATGTAAAATCGTCATTTACGCAGGCAGAAGGTTCAAATTGCTGGGTTGCAAATGCTAGAATTACCACAGAGCCATACCTGGCAATCAGCGGATCCCTAGGACAGAAAATTCTATGTGGGTCACCTATGGGTTAATGGCCAGGCTTAACCTCTCCCTGCTCAGAGAAAGGAGGGAGGGACAGGGCTCTCCCAGAGCCAGGCATGTCAGCCCTGAGGTGGGGGCGCTCCATCACTGGCCGCGATGTTAGCAGAGTTCAGTGTGTTATTATTACATCCACCCAATGAGAATATTCAGGGGTGTGGGTGGCTCAAACGTTCTTCCCTCAAGATCGCGCTAATTGCGTGGAACGCATCAATAACGAGGGCTGAGTGATTTCCCCCCTCCAGTCATCTTCTACTAAGTGGGTTCCTTTCTCTCTCTTTTATGGGTGGCATTTCCTTCACCGCAGCCTTCCCTCAAATCCTGGAACAGGAACGGTGTGCTTTTGAACCATCTTCATGAGAATAAAGGTAAAACATAATAATTAAGACCAGGAAGAGGCGCGCGCGCGCACACAGACACACACACACACACACACACACACACTGGAGATTCACATTCCCAGTCCACTGGCTTTTATGGCCACCACCGGCCTCCGGTCCTTTTCTGGGGAGCAGTGTAGACAGTGTATCCAATAGTTAGCCCAGCTATGCCAGTGGATGTTCTTTATCAGACCAGAGAAAGAAAAGCCAATGGGAGAAGAAAGCGCCAAAAATGTGACCTTAAAGCTGCTCTTTTTTTTTTTTTTTTTTTTCCCCTAACTGAGATCCTTCTAAAGGGTGAAAAAAAAAAAATCATGTATTTGAAAGGACCCACTGTCAGCAGAAAGCCATCCTTCTGAGATTTGTTTGCAAATAGCAAATGTGTCCCCTTGCTGGGTACACTGGGGGAACACATATTTGATCAGTTAAGACGGTGAGGAAGGTTAGCCAAGGGTTAGAATTTCCCATACACCACAAGCAAAATATGCGCTTTTCTCCCTCCTCTTACACGCATACACACACACACACACACACACACACACACACACACACACACTCAAGTACACACACATAACGCTTGTGACTTAGTGAATCATACAGCCTAAATTTAGAGAGCTGCCGGGGAGAACCAAACATCGAACTTCATTTTCCAGCCTCAGAAATACACTCCTGCCTAGGGAAGGGAGCCTTTCACCAAACTTGGGAAGTCTCTTTCCTAGCTATAACTATAGCTTGGAGAAGAAAATCGGCTTCCAAACTTGGTGCTGATTCTGTTCACGCCTCAGATCTTCAGGAAGCAATGGTAAGAACTGTACCTCCTTCGTCATCCACTGCCCTGGCTAAAAACCACACCATCCTCCTGACATCTCTTCCCTTCTTTGTGATTCAGAGGGAACTATTTCCTCTGGGCCCAAGTTCTGCTATACCGGTGCCTTGGGGCTGGAGAGCCCAAAGCATCCTGATATCTAAGAGACAGATAAAGAAACAAGGGGGAAGGAAGAACAAGTCGTTGGAACATATATCAGAAAATAGTCTAAAAACTAAACTCATCCTGCCAATCTCCCACCCACACATTGCAGACTCCCCAGAATGGTGTGGAAGGGAAGAACACTGGCTCTGGAACCAGAGTGACCTGTGGTTCTCCACCCTATCGTTTTGTTTTTCTCCTTGGTAATATGGGGCAATTCCAGTACCCGACTCCAAGCGCTCAAGCACAGATCTGATGCAAAGAGGGAAGAGGCCAGAGGCCGTGGCTGAGCCCACCAAGAGCAGAGAGCATGGCTACCCCAGCTGTGCCTGCCTCCTCCAATCACCCGCCCTGTGCTTGGCAGAGCCGGCAGGGCTCCAAAAGCAGTCTATCCACCAAGAGCCCACGTCTCCTTTACCCAGGGAGGGGAAATAGTGGAAGAAAAGGCCTATTTGTCCTTCATTTTCCTTATGATGTGAGATGATAACGCACCAATAAATGCACATTAAAAAAAAAAGTCAGTGGACACGCTGGACCTGGTGACAGGCCCCTATAAAATCAGAACTTGGGAGACTGAGACAGGAGGGTCACAGTTCCAGGCCAACCTGAACAAGTCACCCAGATCCTGTCTCAAAATGAAAGAAGAAAATGAAAATGGACAGGGGGTAGAACTACTCAGTGGTAGAATGCCCCTGGGTTCAACCCTCAGTAATGCACACGAATGCGCACACACTCTCTCTCACACACACACACACACACACACACACACGAAACTGTGGACAAGAATGTACTCCTCACACTTATTGGATCCCCAGCCTCACCCCAGACACACGCATTACGGCCATCCTCACCCAAGTCATTCTCACTTCTCTCTTGGACTCCTGGGATGGTCTCCCACCTGGTCTCGCTGCTCCCACTGTGACCCCCCTCCAAAAGACAGAGTGATGTCCATGGGACTGTGTCACACCACTGTCCAAGCCCTTTGAATGGCCTCCCAAGGCACTCAGAACAAATCCATGATGGGACATGGTGCCAGACCCCCTCCCAACCGCCAGCCCCTTCTCTCCTGTTGCCAAGCTCCAGCCTCACCGGCCACTTTCAATCTCTCTGCTGGCCATGCTCCACCAGACCTCAGGTCCAGGTCCAGGCAGCCTCTCTGCTGGCCAGCTCCACCTCCGACCCCCTGTCAGCTGACCTCTCCTGGGCCCTGGAGCTCAGCCTATACCTCCTTCCCCCAGAGGCTCGCCCTAATGTCCCACCCTTGATCTATAGGAGCTTTTCATGGGGTGTTTTTCTTGTAGGGGACTTCTAATGCAAATTACATTGCTGCACTGTATTTCTGTATTTTTTGTTAGGTCTTTCTCCCTCTCTTGATTCTCCTCCCTTCTAACTCAAATGCTTCATATAAAGGAAGAAATTGTTGATTTTACTTACTGGATAACATAAAGCCTGGGACTAACTAGCAAGGCTCAAATATTGGATGGATGGATGGATGGATGGATGGATGGATGGATGATTGAATTAATGAGTGCCTTTCTAAGGGTGTACTGGGAAGATGAGAGAACCCAGGTGAGTAGGAGGGTGACAGATAAAGGACCACGCTGATCCTCTGAGTAGACATCTCTGATGGAAGGTATACCCCACTCCTCCACCCTCACTAAAACCATCTCCCCAAACAAGTGCCACGCTAGACCTGAGATGACTTAAGCGTCATCCTCATCTCCTCAAAATAAAAATGATCCTGAGAGCAACAAGAGGAATTTAACTATGCCTCGATGCTGTGCCCCAAAGAACCAAGGGAAACAGATGCCAAAGAAAAGCAGAAGTATAGGGAAAAAAGGGTAGACTAGGAATGAAGCAGGGAAACGGAAGGAGAGAGTCAAAGCGAAGGGGCCGGAGGTCGCTTGACACTTGGGAAGAAAACTTTATGCAAAGTATGGAAAATGGCTCAACAGGTTTTCTGTTCCTTGGGTGACATCACTAGAGCCCGTAGTCATTATTCCCAAAATGGGATCCTCAGGCTTCTGCTCCACCCCTCAACAGCCACAAAACAATGTCTGTAGCATGATCCCAGGGAGACGCATACCTATACCTTAAGATACATACGCGTACACATACGTGTGTGTGCCCCATACATATGGGTGTGTGTAGGTGTATATGCATACTCACAGTCATGGAATATATGGGATTCTATGCAGCACTACAGAAATGAAGGGAGAGGGGATTAGTTGCACTATCGTGAAGTCTATATAGTATTGTGAATTGCGGAAAAATCCGTGGCAGAATGGTATGGTAGCATAATCTCGTTGCTGAAAGAAGAATGGATGAGTGAAAGAGAAGAGGAGGGAAGGCAAGAGCCAACACCATCGCTCCAGAAAGTTCTTCCCCAACTACCCCAGAGCTCTCCAGTTCCTTCTCCTGTTGCATCTTTCTTACCAGCACTCAACTATGTTGTATTTCATATTTATTTTTGTCTTCTTCTTTTATTGTGTGGCTCTCACTTAACTCTAACCCCCATGAGAACAGCATGCTAAGACTAGTTCCTCCTGTATCCCCAGGAACTGGAACCTAGCCTGGCACACAAACCTTCAGGAATCCTATTTTTGTTTTTTTGTGTTTTTTTAAATCAATGAACAGGAAACTTCAAAGAGTTGAACTATAAGGAGTAGAACCAGTGACGGGAAAAACTGGAGGAAATGCATTTTATTTGCAAGCTTCTTCAGCATTCTGCTTTGTATTGCAATATTACTTCGCTATTAAAAATTAGAAATTCAACCACAAGGAGAAGGAAGGTGTTTCTTTATCCTAACCTTTCGTCTACCTCCCTAATGCTTCCCAGAACCTAGTAGGGCAAGGAGCTGTCTTTGACATCACAACAGTCTCCATTGCCCATGTGAGTTCTTCTTCCTTCTACCAAACTCAGTCCTAGAGCGATGGGCACCAAGGCAGAGAACACATTCATTCATGTTTAAGGCAGAAGTGAGCTCACACTGAAGCCATCCAGTAAGTGAAACAGTTGCAAAAGCACTTACACCGAAAGCTCCTGTGTTAATAAAGAAAACAGAGCATCCTTACATTCTCATTACCCTGTGCCTGAGGCTCCATCCACTCACAACGGTGCATTTTAGGCTCCTACTCTTTGTGCCTGAATGCACTGGTATACGTTCCCTAAAGCAGGCATCTTTGGGGCGGCCTGGAGTTTCCTGATTTGCTTTGTCACCAGAACAGGATTCCAAAAGCAGGCAAGTGCCACTACAATTTACATCTCTTCCATCTCTTGCTAATCCACAGCCCACGTGACAGGAGAGCCACCTGACCAGTGACAGCTCTCGGTCCCCCACTCCTGGTCAGGTACACACACTGTGAACCAGAACAGCGGCCCTTTCTCCAGCAAGATCACGTGTCTCCCACACAATTCTGCTCACTCAGAGAAAAGCAAATTTAGGAGTCTCCTCCTTAGCAGTCTAACACAGGTGGCACGCTTTCCTAGTGGCTGACTCACCGCTTCATAAATCAGGGCAAGAAACATCCAAACATTCCCTAATCACGAGACCTGCAGGACCTTGTCTCTGGCACAGAACTACTTCCTATCAGTAGAGACTC
>PVLC010042873.1:0-12625 GCA_004027655.1 Graphiurus murinus | reverse complement strand
TGTGGTCAGGGACCATGCTTTTGTGTCTCTAAACTCTGATGACTGCAGACTGAAAGAAACACACAGAACCCTGGAAAAGAACAGCCTTTAGGACAGCGGCCAAGGGAGAACACATGAAAACACAGCAGAAGTGGTCATTGAGGGGCCTAGGGGTGTAGCTCAGAGGTAGAGCATTTGCCTAGAATGCACAAGGCCCTCGATTCAATCCCCAGCACTGCACACACAAATAAATAAACAAATAGTCAATGAGGAGGGAGAATAACCAAGGGGTGTTTTACCACAGAAACTAAGGGAGGGTGTTCAATAGAGAGTCATCAGGCCGCAGAGGATTAGAATGATGAAACCTTTTTTTCTTTCAGAGTTTGCAGGAGGCTCTGCAAGGGCAAAGTCAAGGGTTATCAGAGGGCAGAGGTCTGAGTGGCTGAGGGAGAAAAGACAGGGGCTGCAGCTCTTGCCTCATAGCCGGAAGAGCTGACATCTGTGGAGCCTCCGGCAGATTCTTGTCCATTACTCCAGTGATTCCTCTCAACATGCAAGGTCCCCGTCTCACACATGGCAAGGTCAGAGAGGCTAAATAATATCCCCCAAGTGCCAGGCATGGTGGCACATGCCTGTAATCCAAATACTTGGGAGTTCGAACAAGAGGATCACAGGTTCAAGGCCAGCCCACAGTTTAATTTAGCGAGATCTGTCTCAAAATAGAAAATAAAATAGATCCAAAGTAGTGTAGCTCAGAGATAAAACCCTCCCAGGTTTAATCCCCAGTATTGTTACTACTCTACTACTACTACTACTACTACTAATAGTAGTAGTAATTTTCCCAAAGCCACACAGCTAAGAAGATCCAAGAGGTTAACATATTCCTCTTTGATTTCTTAGTCAAAGTTTCAATCAATGTAGAGAAGGGAAGACTATAGGTCAACCAAAGAGAGTGGGGACCCAGGCTCCTAGGAGCTGAGGGCACCCTGTTCTTTGGTTTCCGCCTCCTCTGAGCCACTTAGTCTGAACCTAGAGTTGGTTTGAGGGTGCTTACATGACTTACAAACTGAAAGAACTTCTCAGCACTCTACAATAAGCCCTTTTGGCAGGTGGACCAGTGCAGAAACTTTTGAAAAGAGAGTTGAGTGCAGAATCCATTAAAGAGTAAAACCAAGCCAGGTGTGGTGGTGCACACTTGTAATCCCAGCATTCGGAGGCTGAGACCGGAGGATCCAGATTCAAGGCCAGCCTCAGCTACCTAGTGAGGCACTCCGCAACTTAGTGAGACCCGGTTTCAAAATAAAGAATAAAAAAAAAAAATAGGGCTAGGGGTATAGCTCGAAAGTAGAAAGCCCCTGAGTTCAATCCCTAGTACCGCAAAAAAAAAAAAGATTAAACCAGCCAGGCGTGGTGGCACATGCCTTTGATCCCAGTACGAGGGAGACTGAGACTGGAAGATTGCATGTTCAAGGACAGCCTCAGCAACCTAGTGAGATCTTATTTGGGAACAAAAAATAAAAAGGGCTGGGGGTGCTGGACGTGGTGGCACACGCTTGTAATCCCAGCATTTGGGAAGCTGAGACCGGAGGATCCGGGTTCGCGGCCAGCCTCAGCTGCTTAGTGAGGCCCTCCGCAACTTAGTGAGACCCCGTTTCAAAATAAAGAATAAAAAATAAGGCTGGGACTGTAGCTGGGAGGTAGAATGCTCCCAGATTCCATCCCCAGTACTGAAAAAAAAAAGTCACCTAGTGAGGCACTCCACAACTTAGTGAGACCCAGTTTCAAAATAAAGAATAAAACGAGGGCTGGGGGTGTAGTTCGGAGGTAGAATACCCCTGAGTTCAATCCCCAGTACCGCAAAAAAAAAAAAACTGGGAGTGTAGCTCGGAGGTAGAATGCCCCCAGGGTAACACACACACACACACACACACACACACACACACACACACACACATTAAAACAACAACACACATCATCCATATGCATATACTGTTCAAACTCCCAATGTCACAACTGCCCAGTGCGCCAGGGGGTGTCTTCAGTGCTCATGTCAGGGACAGAGGTGGCTGAGTGCTAAAGTGCTCTGCTGAGAGGAAAAGGTAATCTGTTCTCACTGACCAACTGTCAAGGGACCAAAGAGAAAGAGAGCCAAAGAAACCATTCATTCATTCATTCATTCATTCATTCATTCATTCTTCTGCATCTCTGCTGACCACCTGACTGTGAGCAGACTCTGTTCGAGGCAGAGATGAAGAGACAGAAAGACAACATTGCTGACTTCAAGCTGGGGAGACAGATGAGGATATGGATGGAGACTCACTAACTGCTCTGAGTGTCAGGGAAGCCCAAGGCCTGGGAGCAAGGAGGCTGAACAGGAGGGTTTGCTGCCAGGCAAGGAGGGTTGGAGCGGCCACTCTTCATCCCTACATGAGAGTGCTCTCCTCACAGTGGGGAGACTCCTGTGGGTGCCTCTAGCAGCCTCGGTGGTCAGCCTGGCCAGCCACCGCTAATGGGCTGGGTTCTAAGGACAGAACCTGGATCCAACATGGGTCACACCAAGACCTTTTCCTCTTTCCCGCCAACTTCGTGTAACCTGAGACCTCTTACTCACACTCCTGAACCTTGGTGTCCTCTCTTGTCCAATGGCTTAGACCTTTAGATCTGCTGTGAGGATGAGGTAGGCTGGTGTCCTTGGAAGTACTGTTTATTTATTTTTGGTACTGGGGATTGAACCCAGAGACATTCTACCTCTAAGCTACACACACCTCCAGCCCTATTTTATTTTTTATTTTGAAACAGTGTCTCGCTAGATTGCTGAGGCTGGCCTCAAACTTGGGATCCTCCTGTCTCAGCATCCCAAGTACTGGGATTACAAGTGTGCACCACATGCCTGGCTTTGGAAGTGCTTTTGAAGTCCCTGCTCTCTTGACAAAGAGCAAGGGCTTCTCTGAAGCTCCTGCCTCCCACACTAGAGGTTCAAGACCATCCTCAGCCGTCAAAGGCAGCTGATGAGTTAATTCTTAAGCCCTTCAGCCTGTAGGGAGCGGAGGCAGAGCAAAGGGCAGGCCTAGAGGCCTCTTTTGGAAATGACAAGATCCATTTAGCAATCAATTAGTGCAGTCCCCAGGCTCTGGGCCTGCACGCTTGGCAGAAAGAATTCGACGCACTGTGCTGATTGGAAACAGATGTGCTGGCGCACTGAGCTGGCCGGGCCGGGATTCCTGGGCACCCAGCTCCTGGCCGGGAGACGGGATTTGTTATTACATTCTGGGCACCAGCGCAGGGAGGGAGGCCAAGGAAACCAAGCTAAGAGAGCAGCCCGCCTGGAGAATGTGTACCTTTGAGGGGATTCAGAGGCGGGAGAGGGAGGAATGTTGACTCTGTCAGCAATAATCTGGGATAAAATTAGTTCAGCCAAATACAGTCTATGACTTTCGACCTGCAGAGGCTGAAATTCCAAATGGGACGGGGGCGAAGTGTGAGGAGACGGAGTGAGTGGAGAGCTGAGTGACTTGCAGGAGGCCTGGGATCCCTGGTGCCTTGAAAATTCACCAGCACCACCACCAACGACCTCCGTTGCTGAGCTCAGATTGTGGAGGAAGCCCCACGCCGAGCCCTCTAGATGCCATCTCACTCATTCGTCACAGCTCCCTGGTTATTGCACCCATTTTGCAGACGAGAAAACTGAGGGGCAGAGAGGGGAGACAATTCACCTAAAATTGCACGGCTAGTAAGTAGGGGATCCAGTATCCGAACACAGCTGTCTCATGTAAGAGGCGCCATTCTAAACTGTGACACAATTAGTTTATCTTCTTCCAACTCTTGCCTTCTCCCTCAACAAATGGAAGCTCTCCTCTACTCCAATCTACAGCACTGCGGGAGAGCTTACTGCAGGGTCCCCAGCAGGGGCGGCAGCCTCCCTCAACCGTTCCCATGATGAGGCCTTCCCACCTCCCCAGGCTGCTGGCTCCAAGCTTGGAAAGTTCACAGTCTTCCTTCTCTTTAGTCCAAAACTGGGTCCCTGCAAGCTTGGGCCTCCCCAGGATTGCTGCTTCTGCGCTGTGGATTCCCTTGGAAGGCAACTAACTCCCTTGAACAGTTTCAGGGCACAACTGTGACTCCATCTTTATTTTTCTAAGCTACCACAGCCTCTGAGCAGCTTCTCTTAGCGTGCTTGGGGGTGAGGCTGTCTTATTGTCACCAGCACCCTTCCCTGAGCAACTTCCAGCCCATCTCTGTCCCAGGGGGCCTGGGCATGGATGTCAGGGTCAACCAGGTCCCCGCCTCCCTGTAGCGCAAAATACAATCTTTAAAATCTTCTTCTTATTATTATTAGTAGTAGTAGTAGTCGTCGTCGTCGTAGTAGTAGTAGTCGTGGGGATTGAATCCAGAGGCATTCTACCTCCAAGCTACAACACCCCCAGATCTTTTTTTTTTTTTTTTTGAAACAGGGTCTTGCTAAGTTGCCGAGGGCCTCACTAAATTGCTGAGGCTGTCCTCAAACCTGCGATCCTCCTGTCTTAGACTCCAAGTACTGAGATGACAGGCATCTGCCACTGTATCCAGCTTGAAATATTATTTTAATATAGTGAGCAGAACAAAACAGCCTCCCCAGAGAAAGAACAATCACCACTGTCACCCCCAGCCTTTTGGCAATATTTAATTTTTACCTAATTTTACTCATCCTCTGTCTACACATCTGTGTCCTGCTTTTTCCATTATAGCACAAGCAGTTCACTCTGTTATTAGAAAATGTTTGAAAATGTACTTTGTAGCCGGGCGTGGTGGCGCACGCTTGTAATCCCAGCATTCGAGAGGCTGAGACCGGAGGATCCAGGTCGAGGCCAGCCTCAGCTACCTAGTGAGGCACTCCACAACTTAGTGAGACTCGGTTTCAAAATAAAGAATAAAATATAGGGCTGGGGGTGTAGCTCGGAGGTAGAATGCCCCTGAGTTCAATCCCCAGTACCACAAAAAAGAAAATGTACTTTGTAAGGGCCACACAAGATTCTGTGAAATGGGCAGAATTCCTGATCTTTTCCTCTCATTTGAGACATGGCTACAAATCACATGTCTCCAGTTCTTCCTTACCACAGAACCTCAGTTTTGTTCAATGTCTCCACGAGATGTCACCAATATTTTAGGGGACAGAGCCCATGTTTCTAAACTCCTTGTAATAATATCGAGGCTCAACCCCTTCACTAACCTCAGACCAATGCTACACCCTTTGCAGTACCTAGCTTGACTTCATAACCAGCCGAGAATTCCAATTTCCTGTCCAACAGGGAAGTCACCGCTCTGTCCTAATGACAAGCAAAAAGCTGAACAAACTGAAAAATCAACAAGTCTCCTTAGATCCAGCAGAGAAGTGAGGGCCTGGGGCAATCGGCTTTCCCAACACTGGAGAACAAATCAGGTAGAGAATCGCAGCTTTCCAGAACAGAAACTCATGAGCAGAAGCAGCATGGGACAGGAAGACCTGAGCAGACCTGACACCTGCCAGCAGGTCTTCCCGGACAATTCTGAGAGCAAAACCCCCAGGGGCCCAGACAGGGTGGCACCCTCTGCTTCTGAGTTTCACCTGCAGGCACTCCACCAGGTTCTCACAGAGCAGGTCAGAGAAAAATCCCCTGGTGCTTCAGCCAGAAGGGAAGGCTGAGAGTAGCCATTTTTAAATAAGTCAGCGCATTCTGTTCTGAACAAGGCAAGGAGCTGAGGTCTGGCTCTGTGTAGAGCCTGTGCCTAGCACACAGGACACCTAGGTTCAATCCCAGCACCAAGAACCAAGCAAGGCCTGCCCTCAAGAGAAACGATCTCATCACAGCCTGACCTCCTGGGGGTTTATCAGAGCCTAATACCCAGCACCTTTTCCTCCCTAGGGGAGGGGAGGGACGCTGAGAAGCCTTGGTGAAGCTCACGCCCAGGGACACAGACTCCCTGAGGACTGATCCCCAGTCACAGGGCTACGGACACTGACCCTCCCCTAGGACTTCTCACCTCACTACTAAAGGCCTATTTCCCATACCCAGTACATCATGTCTGATTACTAAGAAAAAATGATAAGGTGTCCTAAAAGACAAAAAAACAGAGTTTGTAGAGAATGAACACGTATCAAAACCAGGCTCAACTATAGCAAAGATGTTAGAATTATCAGACCAGGAATGCTGGGGGAAAACAAACAAACAAACAAACAAACAAAAAAAAAAACCCAACTCTGATTAATAGACTGCTTGGTCCCCTGGCTAGACCTACTTGAGTGATGGGGCCCTGGGGAGGTCCTTAGGTCCTTAGGTGGGGTAGGTCCTCGAGGAGGACACCAGTCTCTCAGTCTCTCTCTGCTTCCTGGCTCAAGATATAAGAAGTTTGCTCTGCTTCACACTCCTACCAGGATGCACCATTCTCTCCAAAGGCTTAAAGCAGTGAGGCTGCCAACCTTGGACTTGAACTTCCAAAGCCATGAGCTAAATAAACCTTTTCTGTTTAGAAGTTAATTGGTTTGGGCATTTTGTTACAGTAACTCAAAACTGACTATATACATAGGCTAAAAACTCTAATGGAAAAATAGACAACTTGTAAGAACAAATAGGTAAATACAAGCCAAGAGATAGAAACTCTAAGAATAAAAAAGAAACATATTCTTTATTTCTGTTGCAGTGAGATTTTTTTGTTTGTTTGTTTGTTTGGTTTATCTTTGCAAGAAATCAAACAAACAAACATTGAGAGAATTTGTTGCCAGTAGACTAGGCTTTCAAGAAATGTCAAAAAGAAGTTCTTCTGAGAGAAGGGAAATGATACAGGTCAGAAACTTGGATCTATGTAAAGAAAGAACAAACACTGGTGAAAGTAAGGTAGAACCACATGATGTCACAGCTGGAGAGTGTCTTCAATATTATCCTCTTCAATTGCAGATAGTAAAAGTGAGTCCAGAGAGGGCGAGTGAGTTGCCCATGAACACACAGGGACAGTTTCCAGCCAGGTGCTGAAGGGCCCAGTCTCCCAGCCCAGTCTACTGCCTCCCTGACTGCACAGCTCCCACACAGCCAGGAATGGCCTGGGCCAGGGCACGGTTTGTTATTCTTTGAGAGCAATAAACCAAGCAAATCATTTTTAGCAAAGCAACTAGCCTCTTACCAAGAGTTTAAAAATAATAATAAAAAGGAGGGAATAGAAACCGACAATGACACAGCAGGCCACAGAGGAGGCAATTCAGAAGCACAAAGAGCATTTCCATTTTCCTTCATGGCCACCTGTCTCCTCAGCCTCTCCTCTCCCTCTCTTCCCCAATCCCAACTGCCACCAAGAACCCTTCTGGGATCATCAGCAGCCTTCAGTGTTAAAGTACTGACATTCAGGAACCCCCAGGAGAAGGGGATGAAAGGTAAGGACCACATCCTCCAGCAAATAAGACCCAGGGCAGGACTGCAGGGGGAAAGTCTTCCTGTGACTGCAGGAAAGGGTTAATTTATGGAAAACATAAGTGAAGTGAACGGTACCAGCTAGAATGCACCGACAAAGCCCAGCACCCAACTTCCAGAGACCTGAGTCACTTCCTGACTCTGTTTCAGAGTCCTCATCTGTCAGATTTGTTCTTCCAGTTCTTTGCACAGTTTCTGAATGCCTGCTGTCAGTCAGGCTCTGTGCTGGGCACCAAGGGAAGGGCAAGAGGCTTAAGGTCTCAACTACCAGGAGAAACAAAGAAAGAACAACAACAAAAATTAAGGCAATAGCTTTCCTTGTCAACACTGTGAGAGGCAAAAAGAAGAAAATAATTGGCAAAAACAAACAAGAAGGTTTATGATCTTGAAAATATGATTCACTAGATGACCTGAGATCCCTTCGGTTAATAAACACCTTTATCCTCAGTTCTCCTTTCCACAGTTTCAATTACCCACAGTCAACCACGGTCTGGAAACATTAGATGGAAATTTCCAGAAATAAATAATTCAGAAGTTTTAAGTCACATGCCATTCTGAATTGTGTGATAAAATTTCACAGCGTCCTGCTCCTTCCTGCCTGGAATGTGAATCACCCCGTTGCCCAGAGTATCAGCAGTGTATACACTACTGGCCCGTTAGTCACTTAGGAGCTGTCTGGGTTATCAGATTGACTGCAACAGTATCCCATGCTGGGGTCAAGCAACCCTTATTTTATCTAATAACAGCCCCAAAGTGTAAGAGTAGTGACACTGGCAATTTGGATATGGCAAAGAAAAACCTGTCAAGTGCTTCCTTGTAAGTGAAAAGGTGAAAGTTCTCAACTTCATAAAGAAAAAGGGGGGGGGGGGAACATATATTAAGGTTTGCTCTACAGTAAGAGCAAATTTTCTGTGAAATTGTGAAGGAAAAAGAAATGTGAGCTAGTTTTGCTATCACACCTCAAACTGCAAAAGTTACCAACACAGCGAAAGTAATTGCTTAGTTCAGATGGAAAAGGTATTACATTTGTTTATGTAAGTTGAAGAAAAAACAGTTTATACTCTGTATGGTTGGGTACTATCTGAGGGTTCAAGCATCCACAGGGGGTCTGTAAACACATCCCCTGAAGATAAGGGGGATCTACTATAATAGATAACCTTTGAAAACCAGAGCTAAGAGCTCAAGTAAAGAAATCCTCAGGGTCCAAAAACTGAGAGGAGAGTAAGTATGAAAGATAGAAGCTTTTTTGTGTGTGAGGGAAGAAGGGGTTATTAAGATTGAACTAGGGGCATTGTACCTCTGAGTTATACTCCCAGCCCTATTTTATTTTGAAACAGCATTTCACTAAGTTGCTGGGGTCCTCAACTAAGTTGCTAAGGATGGCCTCAAAGCTGTGATCCTCCTGTCTCAGCCTCCCAAGTACTGAGGAATAAGATTTTGTATTAATGATATAGCTCTACTGGGTGGAGGTAGAGGAAAAAGAGAGTGGAGAAGTTATAAGGAAACTTTCCTGCTCTAGCCTATGCTCTGAGTGAAATAAAATCTTCCCCAAGAGATGTAACCCTGGGCCTTTACCTCATGTTGGGAGGGAAACTTTACCTCCAGTGTCCAGAAACTCCCAAACTGGTAAAGTAATATAATGATTAGCCTCAGGACAGTGATTCTTGACAGTAACAAACACAAAATTGCTCAGGAAAGCACACTCACTCTCAATGCTGCACAGGATTTTCACAGAATGCTACTGTGATGAGCTCATAATCCAAAATTACAAGATATGAACAAGAGCCAGACAAAATAAGCGATAGATCAACCCTGCCAAGAGGTTAGCCATTAGAAAAAACAACATATAAAATACAAAATGAGTATGCCTTAAATAATTAGCAACATAAGGAGTTCAAAAAAAAGACAAAACAAGATTCCATGAAAAAGTGTATTTGGAAGAAACCCAACTTAATCTATTAAAAATATATAAGATGAGCATGGTAGCACATGCCTGTAATCCCAGTAGTTGGGAGGTGGAGACAGGAGTATCTCAGGTTTGAGGCCAGCCTCAGCAATGTAGCAATGTAGCAAGACTCTCAGCAATTTAGCAAGACCCTGTTTCAAAATAAAAAATAAAATAGGGTTGGATTGTAGCTCAGAGGTAGAATGCCCCTGAGTTCAATCCTCAGTACCAAAATATATAGATATCTGTATGTATAAAAGGTCACTGACATTAAAATCTCAATAGCAGATTAAACACAGCTGAGGAGATAACTAGTGAGCTGAGAGGTCATTCTATTAATAATTCACTTTATCACTTCTTAGGCGCTAGAAGATTTTTTTTAGTAGGATCATGTTGTTAAAAGTCACAGCAAGCCAGGCGTGGTGGTGCACGCTTGTAATCCCAGCATTTGGGAGGCTGAGACCGGAGGATCCAGGTTCATGGCCACCTCAGCTACTTAGTGAGGCACTCCGCAACTTAGTGAGACCCTGTTTCAAAATAAAGAATAGAAAATAGGGCTGGGGGTATAGCTCGGAATCATTCAAAGGTAAAGAAAGAGAAACTGATGATTTTAATCAACGTGATGAGTATTTGAACATTAACTGTCAAATATACTTCTACTTACACTACAACAGACTAGCTTCTCGCATACATTTTAGACTTTATTTCTTCTTCAATGACCTTAAGCTCCCAGTGATGAACATCAGAAGGCCTATTATGGTAGCAGGACTTCTGGCCCCCGCCCAGGTGAACTGAGAAGGGGAACGCATACTGTTCCTGGAAGCCATTCCCAGTCAGAGTGGCTACTGATACCTCAGCTATATGTGGACATGACTGTAAACAAAATAGTATATACCACTGGGCTGGATGGTCATTTCTTTCTTTTTGTTTTGTTTTTTATTGTTGTTTTGGGGTGTTGTTGTTTTGTTTTTTGTTTTTTGTTTTTGGTACTGGGAGATTGAACCCAGGGATGTTCTACCTCTTAGCTACACCCCCAGCCCTATTTTGTTTTTTATTTAGGAACATGGTCTCACTAAGTTGCTGAGGCTGGCTTCTAACCTGTGATCCTCCTGTCTCAGGCTCTCAAGTACTGGGATTATAGGTGTGCACCACAACGCCTGGTTCATCACTTTCTTTTAAGACAGAGAATTACTTTTCTAGTATGGTTCCAGGTTAGAGTTTGTTAATAAGAAAACTTGAACAAGACTGGAAAGTGGAAAAGAAGGGGAAGTAATAGTCTTTCTTTCTTTCCTTCTTTCTTTCCTTGTTTATTCTGGAAGGCTATGGCAGTCAAACACGGCCTCACGGTCTCTCCATGAGCTCCACTTTGGGGCTGTACGGAAGCAGCAGCTCACAACCTTTCCAGGACTCCTACTTCATACACATGGTGGGAAGATATGATGGTTTCTCCAACTACCCCATGATCGGTGGCCTCTCTTACCTCCCTGGTCCCAGTCAGAGGTACAGATATTCCACGGATTCACAAAGGTTCATGGTTTGGCTTGCTGGATGGGGATGTTGAAAGAATAAGATTGGAAAGTCGGTGGCAGAGGGATAAGAGATGTAAGAATGGACATCTCCATGTAAGCCTGTCTGTGTGGGGTTGATTGCTCAGCAGAACAGGGCTCCAACAATTTGGCGGAGAAGATAGTCCATTTTGTGGACATCACTCAGCTCAGGTCTCCAGCTACCCCTGACCTGTTCAAGGTGCTCCTCAGCACGTAGCCATGGAGGAAGGGATGGATTCATGGCCTGGGCAGGGAGGCCCCCACACCCCCAGGGTCATTTGGCTGCTGAGTATCCAACTGCCAGCCACAAAGACTAACACTGAGCCCCGAATAGAGCACCATTTTCCAGGGAGACCAGTCAAGCTACTTGGTGGAACCTTGATTAACACTGAATTCCATCAGAGAAAGGATATTCCACAGAAAGTGACAAGCTAATTATAAAATCTATATGGAGGACAGAAGAATCACAAAAACCTAAGCCAGGTATGGTAATGCATGTTCAAAAATATAGAGATAAAGGAAAAACACAGTTCTACAGACCAGAACAGGCTCTTTAATGGAGGTGAAGACTGGGAGGGGGACTGACCAGGAGAGAGTCCGCGAGAGTTAGGAGCCCCCTTCCTCACAGACTAGGGGCTTTTAATGGGGCATCAGGAGGGAGGGAGGGCGAGGCAGTTGTGTATGTCTCTCATTGGTGTTTAACAGCAGGCCAGGACAGGTGAATTTATGGGGCTGGGGACAGGGGATGGTTAGGGGGGCATTTTCCCGCCTTCCCGAAGTCCTTTTGTTCTCAACCTCCTCCAGCTAGGCCTCGTAGTCAGACCTCACAGTGCCCACAGTGCACACCTGTAATCCCAGTACTTGGGAGGCTGAGACCAGAGGCTCACAGGTTCAAAGTCAGCCTCAGCAACTTAGTGAGACCCTCAGCAACTTACCAAGACTTGTTTCAAAATAAAAAGGGCTGGGGATATAGCTCAGAGGTAGAATGCCCCTGGATTCAACCCCCAGTACCAAAAAGAACAAAGAGGGAAGATTTGCCCTATCAGATACCAAGATGAAACTGTAATGATAAGAATGGTGTGGTGTTGGTACTAGAGACAAAAACAGACTGATGAAATAGGAGAGAGAGCCCAGAAACCAACGTAGGCATATGTTGTACCGTGATGTGAACATTTCTGCCCACCTCCCTCCCCACTTGAACGTTGTTGAAATCCTCATCTCCCTAGGTAGTGAGTGGCATTAGGAGGTGGGGTCTCTGGGAGGTGAGTAGGTCATGGAGTTGGAGCCTTCATAAATGGGATTAGTGTCTTGATAAAAGAAGTGCCAGAAAGATTCCTGGCTCCTTTCACCATGTAAACACACAGCAAAAGGTTGCTATGTGTCAACCAAAAAGCAGACCCTTGCCAGACACCAAATCTGTCTTGATTTTGGATTTTGCAGCCTCTAAAACTGTAACAAATAAATTTCTTTTGTTTATAAACTACTCAGTTTCCAGTATTTTGTTATAGCATTCCAAATGGACTAAGACATGGAAACTGGAGCTGTGAGAGCACAGGCATTAAAGATGATTCGGGAAATGACAGACCGTAGCAAACAACTCTGGCACAGTTCTTACGCACATGGGGAAAAAGTAATTTCTCCTTCATGCTCTCTACGGAAATCTCTGCAAGGTAGATGAAACACACATGTAAGAGGTACAACTATCAAAAATTAGAACACAATATAGGGCAATAAATTTA
>PVLC010042872.1:0-12640 GCA_004027655.1 Graphiurus murinus | reverse complement strand
TGCACTAAAATATATTCATATATTTACTTTAACAGGTATCAAACTATTTCAAAATTCAATTTATTCACTCTTTGATTTGCTTATTTTCTCCTAAGAAATGATTTTATTTTATATAAGTAGTTGGATTTATTAAGGTAGAGTTGTTTTAATTTCTTATTATCTCTTAATATCTGTAGGACTCTGTATGATGCCTCCTCCTTTCTTCTATTCCAATTGTGTTCTTTCCTCCTATCATGATCAGCTTAGCCAGAGGTTTATCAATTATATTCATCTCTTCAAAGAACTTTTTGTTTCATTGACTCACTCAATTGTTTATCTATTTTCTTTCATACTGGTTTTCATTGATTTTTATAATTTTCTTCCTTCTGCTTACCCTGTTTTGTTTTTTTTTTCTTTTTTCCTTTTCTAGATTTTTATGTTGTTATTTTGGATCAACGCTGTCAAAGTCTTTGATCTCAGGATTCCTTTACACTCTTAAAAAGTACTGAGGTTATCCAGGTGTGGTGGTTCATGCCTGTAATCCCAGCACTTGGAAGGCTGAGACAGGAGGATTGCATTTTTGAGGCCAGTCTTGGCAACTTGGTGAGATCTTGTTTCAAAAATAGATCTGGGGGTATAGCTCAGAAGTGAAATGCCCCTGAGTTCAATCCCCAGTACCCAGCACCCCCCTCACACACACACAAAAACTAAAAAAAAAAAAAAAACAAGAATACACAATTACATATTCCACGAGCCATCAGAAAGACAGTTTCACCATTCATTATGTGGCCTCTGCACACTTGTGAAAAGGTGAAAATGAACAGGGCAAATTAAACCTTCTTTAAAAAAAAAAAAACAGAATGTGTTTTAGCCTCATAGGATCTCTGGAAGGACCTCAGAAATCTCGAGTTTTTCCAGACCACACTTTGAGAACTGCTGGTTTAAATCATTGACTTTTTAATGTTTCTATTTTTCTAATAAGAGTATTTAAAGTTGTAAAACTCTAAAAACATAAAGTTACATCCCACAACTTTTGATATGTTGTTTTTATTACTATTTAATTCAAAACATTTCTACATTCCCTTATGATTTCTTCTTTGACTCACAGATTATTTAGAAGCATGTTATTTAGCTTCCAAGTATTTGGGAATTCCCAAATGTAAAAAAAAAAAAAAAAAAAAATTCAAGCCAGGCATGGTGGCACACACCTGTAATCCCAGTATTTGAAAGGCTGACACAGGAGGATTACAGGTTCAAAGCTAGTAACTTAGTGAGGCTCCCAGCAACTTGGTGAGACTGTTTCCAAATAAAAATAAAATCGGTCTGAGGGTGTAGCTTGGAGGTAGGATGGTGCTGGGTTCAATCCCTAGCACCATAAAAATTTTTTATTTAATTCTGTAGCGATAGAAAACTCACTTTGTAAAGTTCTAATCCTTTTAAATTTATGGAGACTAGTTTTAGAATGCAGCATATTGTGCGTCTTGGTGAATACTCTGTGTGATTCTAAAATAGGGCATATTGTTAAAGAGGTTGATATTTTACTTTAAAATTGTGTATCCTTTCTGATATTTTTTGTCTACATGTGGTATTAAATTTTGTTTTTACAGAATTTCTAAGTATAATGAAGAGAAGTGAGGAAATGTCCTGCAGACTCTTGGATTTCTCTCGTCGTTGTAATCTGCTTCGTGTATCTGAAGTTGTTACTAGAACACAACACATTTGCATTGTTACGTCTTGATGAATGAATTCTATCTACTTTAGAAATGTCCCTTGTACCTCTGGTATTATACTTTGTCCCAAAATTGACAAAGCCACTCTACCTTTTTTTTTTTATATTTTATGTTTTTACTTATTTATTTATTCATTTAGTGGTACTGGGGATTGATTGAACTCAGGGGGGACACTCTGCCTCCAAGCTACACCCCCAGCCCTTTATGCTATGTATTTTCTCTTTATACCATATCTCCATTCTTTTTTTGAATATTTTTGAATATTCTTCCTATTATTTATTTTTATAAGTTTAAATTATTGTGGTTGACCTAAGATTTACAATATCCCTCTTTAATCTGTCACATTTAACCATATATTAATATTGCATAACTTCATGGCTAAAATAACAAATAGCATACTTCTACTTATACACTACACTTATTATATTATAGTGTATATATACATATTATACACTATACTTCTAATTATTACATTATTTAGAGTACTATTTCTATTTTTTACATATGTTAAGATAACAGGACATTGTTATCATTTTGCTTTAAGTAATTAGTTACCTTTTTTTTGGTTTGGTTTGGTTTGATTTGTTTTGATGTTTGGTGGTGCTGAGATCAAACACAGGACCTCCAGCCCCATAGGCAAATACTCAACCACTGAGTCACACCCCCAGACCCCAATGATCTGTTATGAAGTTTAAAAACGAGATAAATATATCTTTTATATTTATATTCATATTTACCATTTCTAGAGTTCTTCATTCTTAGTATTGATTTAAATTTCATCTGCTATTATTTTTCTCTGATCTAAACAACTTTATTTAATATCTATTCTAGTATAGGGCTTCTGGTGAAAAATTCTTTCAGTCTTTCATTTGTTTTAGAGGTACAAGACTCTGCTGTTAACATTCAATTTTAAAGAATATTTTTGCTGGATAGAAAGGTTCAGGTTGATAGTTTTTTTTTTTCTTTTTATCCCATTAAAGATACAATTCTATTGTCTCTGACTTGCATGGTTCCTGATGAGAAAGCATCATTCATTCTCATCACTCCTCCTCTCTGTAATTGTTTCTTTTTCCTCTGGCTTCTTATAATGTTTTTTCTTTATCTTTGGTTTTTGACAGTTAAATGATGATATACCTAACTAAGACATGTAGGTACTTTCCCCCCTACTTCTGACTTATTGAGCTGCTTGAATTTATGCATTTGCAATTTTCTTCATATGTTGACTTCTTCAGCCATCATTGCTTTGGTATTTTTTTGTCCCAATTTCTCTCTCCTTTGGGACTTGCTTCACACATACACACTGGATCTTTTGATATTTCCTTTAAGTCTTGGGTGCTCTTTTTATTTCTTCTGGTGCTTTGTTTCTTCTTTGTATAGCAGCGTGTACACCTTCTGTTGCATTATTTTCAAGTTAACATTTTCTGCTGTAATGTCTAATGATGGTGAGGTCATGTATGAAGTTTTTGTTCAAAAGATACACATTTTTTTAGTTCTTCAACTTCCATTTGGCTCTCTTGTAATTTTGCTTTCTCTTAATCTTTTTTTTTTTTTTTTTTTTTTTGCGGTACTGGGGATTGAACTCAGGTGCATTCTACCTCCGAGCTACACCCCCAGCCCTATTTTTTATTTTTTATTTTGAAACCGAGTCTCACTAAGTTGTGGAGTGCCTACGTAGCTGAGGCTGGCCGCGAACCCAGATCCTCCGGTCTCAGCCTCCCGAATGCTGGGATTACAAGCGTGCGCCACCACGCCCGGCTTTCTCTTAATCTTATACGTTTGCGTAAGTCCATATTTTCCTTTAAATATTTAAACACCATTAAAACATTTCCCAAATTTTTCTTCTAATTCCATCATTTTTATCTTTTCTGGGTCTGTTTGTATTGACTGTTTTTTCCTCCAGGAAGAAAGACAGGAACCTGGCCTACCCTCGCTTGTTTTTCTTTCTGAAAGATCTCATTCCTGTGCCACCTGTATCCATCATGTGAAAATAGTCTTTTCCATATAGGTTAAGGTCCTTTATAGCAGAAAGGCTGCTCTGGTCAGACCTCGCCTGGCCTCCATCCTCCTGCCCATGTGACCTGTCAGCACCGGTGTGCTCCTGACGCTCACCTGCCTCCCTGCTTGGCTCTTCCAGTCACCCAGAGCCCTCAGAGCACTAGCACTCAGGACCAGTTCACCTGTACAGGTAAGATTCGATAGAGATGTGGATATGGACGTAGATATAAATATTGACTTGTGACCCAAAACTCAATGGCAGACACAAACAGAAGTTTGATGTTGGAAGGACAGATTCCATAGCTGAAAGATTGCATCAGTCTTTAGTGGGTGTCGGACAATGGTGCTGCTTCAAAGCTCTTGATCATTTGTTCTCCAGAGCCTTCCCCTAGTGTCACCTCACCAGCTCCATGTGCCCCTCCCCCTGCTGCTACGGAACTACTCAAGAAAGTTAGCTAGCCTAGGACTTCCTCTTTTCTCAGACCCTTTGCTAAAAAGCAGTTCCTGAGACATTTTGCTTCCCATTCTGGATCCAAGAGAAAAGTGGTCCAAAGGAATTATCTGAAAGCACGGCTCATCCACCAGAAGGTGAAGTTGGTTATTGCACCTCCTGTGGATAAAGACAAAGACATACGCATTTGGGAAGTTTTCCGGGGTCTTCGCATGCCGGTGCGGCGTCATAGATGACCAAGACTGGCATTTCTTTCCGGTGATCGTGGTGGACGACGTGCCTCGGTAACTCTGCCCATCACCCTGGTAGCACTCCTGCACCACAGGGGTTTGTTCAGGTGGTGCTGAAATCAAAAGAGAAGAAATCAGCTGCAAAGTGACTGAGCCAAGAGACATGGGAGCAGTCTGTGACACAGACAGGACCGCAGTCTCTCTGAATTAGCTCTGCTCCCCTTTCCATATTAGCAGGCAGATAGATGAGCAAAACAGAACAGAACACAGACACAGAAGAGACTCACGGTGTTTTAGAACTTTAATGACCTAGCTTTCCTTGGAAATGTTTAATTTAAAACTCAGAAGGGAAAAAGCTCAGAATGCTTATAACTTGGAACCACACTCATGGGCAAGCCCTTTTTGATGGGTCTCTTCTGGGTGTTCATGAGAACAGCAGGGCAGGAGCCCATAGGGTGGTGACTGACTGTCGGCAGGGCGGGGGGGGGGGGGGGGGGGGGGGGGGGGGGGGGGGGGGGGGGGGGGGGGGCAGGCGTGAAACACTCCGCCATCTCCCCAGAGTCTTCGCTCCTACAAAGTCAGAGCCTGGAGCTTCTGGAAGAAATGCTCCTGCACCCAGGACCGCAGGCAATGAGGTGGAAACTAGAAAAATGAGCCGCATGGAAATACTGCAAAATTGTGTGTGTGTGTGTGTGTGTGTGTGTGTGTGTGTTACTGAGGAATGAAACCAAGGGTGTTCTACCTCTGAGTGGCACTACTAGCCCTATTTTTTTTGAAACAGGGTCTCACTAAGTTGCTAAGGGTTTTGCTAGGTTGCTGAGGCTGGCATCGAACCTGTAATCCTCCTGTTTCAGCCTCCCAAGTACTGGGGTTACAGGCGTGTGCAACCACATCTGGCCTGTGAAATATTTGCTACAGAAATCATGGTATTAGAGATAAAGAATTCCATCAATGGGCTGATCAGCAGACAAGACATAATGAAAGAAACAATCAGCAGAGTTGAAAATAGGTTAACAGAAGATTTCCAAACTGACACACAAAGAGAAAAAAAAAAAGTAGATGAAAAATGAGAAAAGAAAAATATGCATACAGGAATTAGAAGACAATATGAAATGGTCTAACATTTGGGTCCATGGAGGCAAAAATGAGGAGAGAGAGGGAAGAAGAGATACCTGAACGGGTAACGGCCGAGACTTTTATAAGGAAAATAAAAATCACAAAATCCACAAATCCAAGAAGCTCACAGAACTCTAAGCAGAATAAATACAACACCACACACACACACACACACACACACACACACCTACTGGAAGCAAAGATGAGAGAATGACTCAAATTTTTAAAACAAAAATTGAATACAACAAAACCAAAAATAAGATTTCTAATAGGAAGCTCTTCAAAGCACAAGATAATGCCACAATATCTTTGAAATGATAAAAGAAATAAAATTCAACCCAGGCCAGGTATGGTGGCAACATGCCTGTAATCCCAGCAACTCAGGAGTCTGAAGCAGGAGGGTCACAAGTTCAAAGCCATCCTAAACAATTTAGGGAGACAGTTTCAAAATAAAAAGGGCTGGAGATGTAGTTCAGCGGTAGAGTACTCCTGGGTTCAATCCCCAGCACTGTGAAAAAAGAAAACTCAACCCACTATTCATATCCAGCAAATTTATTTTTAAAAGCTGAAAGTAAAATAAGGACTTTTGAGACATACAAAAACTGAAGAATTTCAGCAGCAGCAGATCTGTGCTCCAGGAAATGCTGGAGGTAACATTTTCTACAGAAAGAAAATGACACAAGATGGAAATTGGGATCTATGCAAAGAAATAAAGAGCACCAGAAATGGGAAAATAAGTAACTAAATAACAAAATGTAACTAAGGTTTTTTTTATCTATAATCACTTTAAATCATAACCATTTATTGGCAAAATAGAAAAAAAACATGTTGATATATTGTGAGATGATGACATAATAGAAGTCAGTATCTATTAGAAAGAATAACTGCACACCATTTTAAGGGGAGGAAGTAGAAGTACTGTACTGTAAGGTTCTTATACC
The DNA here is from genome assembly GCA_004027655.1 of Graphiurus murinus. Lineage (NCBI taxonomy): Eukaryota > Metazoa > Chordata > Mammalia > Rodentia > Gliridae > Graphiurus > Graphiurus murinus. Next base: position 6,198 of record PVLC010042872.1, on the reverse strand, counting down.
ATATATCAACAAGAATAATGTTGTCTAAAGGCAGAATGTGCTCAGTGAAAGATGTATGCTGTAAACAGTAAGGAAAACATTAAAATTGGCTTAATAAGTAAATAGTGGAGATAAAAGGTGATCATAGAAATAGTCATTACAAGGCAGGCACAGTGGCACACACCTGTAACCCCAGTGCTTGGGAGGCTGAGGCAGGGGGACCGCAGGCTCGAGGATAGCCTCAGCAACTCAGTGAGACCTCCAGCAACTTAGACTGTTTCAAAAAATAAATTAGAGCTGGGAATGTATCTCAGAGGTAGATGACCCATGAGTTCAATTGCCAGTACCACAATGATTATATATATATATATATATATATATATATATATATATATATATATATATATACATTGTATATATATATATACATTGTATATACATATATATTATCATCCCAAATGAAGGCCAAAAAAATGCTAAAAAGGGGAACAAAGTTCAAATAAGTCAAAGAGAAGCAACTAACTTGATGGTAGATTTAAATCCAACATTATTAACAATTATATTTCCACATAAATAATCTAAATATCTCAATCAAAAGCAGAAAAAGGATATACAAACAGTTGTATAAACAGAGCTTCCCAGGCTATATTCCTAGCAGCAAAAACAGACTTCACAACAAGGAGTATTTTTAGAGAAAAGGAGAAGGGGTTCATCAAAATAAGATGTTCATCAAGAAGACATAAATGTCTCAAATGTGCATGTTCCTAAAAATGGAGCTTCAAAATACAGAAAGCAAGCAGGGTCAGTCTGGAAAAGAAGAAACAAACTAATTTACAGTTAAAGTAGGACATGCCACCATTCATCCTCCGGGGATCAACAGAATAAGGGACAGGAAGGACTCCAGATAACGGAGGAGAAACCTCAGTGGAGTCAGGGAAGGAGAGGGGAAGACTGAGATTCATTATTGGAAATACTAATATCGACTGTGTGTACATATGTGAAAATCCCAATATCAGTCTTAGTCCTCGGTATGAGAAGGGGAAGATGGGGAGGCGGGGCAGGGGGGGCGTGCTGTGTGCATGTATGTCAATGTCAATGTGATTTACATTATGAGACAATAATGCACCAATAAAAGCACATTAAAAAAAAATAAGGGACAGGAAATAAGATGAACAATCCTAACAACTAATTGGACATGAAATGTCTACCACGATGACTATATTCTGAGCCGTAAAACAAACATTCATAAACTTAAAATACTGTCATTGGAATCGCACAGAGCATGTTCTGTGAGCACAGCAGGGATGAGGGACGCCGAGCTGGGGTGTGAGGTTGGGCTCTCACCTGAGGTATCCAAGGGCCCTGGGGAGGATGGAGAGGCCTCGCAGGATGGTACCGAGCAGTATTCCCACCTCACTTTTGGGTCCGTCGTGTAGCACCAGGGGGCTGTTTCTCCATCAGGGTTACGACAGTAGTTTTCATCCAAATCTCTGAAAGAGAAGCAAGTGGGAGCTGGCTCTTCAAAAAGTACAACTAAACAAGGTGCACACGTGCTTTTTTGTTCTGTTTTTGCAATGCTGGCCATGGAACCCAGGTCCGTGTTCATGGTAGGGGAGCTGTCTACCACTGAGCTACATGCACAGCATACACGAGCTTGCTGATGGTGATACTGGACACAAATCCAGCTAGTGCTCTAGAATTACCCAAACTGAATAGGTGCCACAGAATCCTGACACAGGTGCTTCTTTTAGGCCAACCGTTGAAATATACCCCCTGACTGTGTGGTCAAGTCAAATAGGTCTTTTGCTCTGTGGAGCCCTGTTTTATGCTGCAAACATAACGGGTGTTTTCCTCACTGTTCCAGCCCCTGTGTGCACGCATCCCAGCCATGGAATTTAAGAGTTAACAGAACAGTGGTTCTCAACCCGGGGTGTGCATTTAGTGGAGCACTCGTCAAACGTATGGCTGCCCCCCCACCACCCCCACAGCATCTGATTTAGTAGGTCTAGAGTAGGTTCCAAGAATTTGCATTTTTAGCAAATTCCTGGGGATGCTGATACTCCTGGTCTGGGGGACCACTGTTTTTGAGAACGACTGTTACTGGGGGAAAAAACTGCTGAATGTCACTCTCCCTGCATGTGACCTGATCAGTGTCCATCCCTGGATACTTTAACCCTGGGTCCCTATAGTGACTGAAACAAAGGCGAAGTCAGCAGGACTTCAGAGTCCATGCAGCAGAGGGAGGGGCGCTACAGGGGCCTGGGGACCTACTTGCAGGGGAAGTTTTCCGGGGTCCTGTTGTGCTTGTGAGGGCTCTGTTCACTCCAGCGCTGACAGGTGTGCCCGGACACGGTGACAGCCACCTGCCCTCGGTAGCTCTCGCCTTTTCCCTTCAGACACTGGTGCGTTGGACCAGAAGACGGTGGGGGTGTCGCTTAGAGGGCGAAAACAAATTACAGTGAGGATTTTTCACGTAAAGACAGCACCGATGGATGTTAATGGAAGGGTGACTGCGGGGCGCTCATCCTGTCTTCTTTTTTAGCTCCTCCATTTTTAGAATTTGATACTTAAAAATTGTGTAGTGTTACCAGGAAAAGTCATGTTGGCGAACCCATGTCTGAGATATCATTTCTCTCTTTTTTTTTTTTTTACGGTACTGGGAATTGAACTCAGGGGCATTCTACCTCCGAGCTATACCACCAGCCCTATTTTTTATTCTTTATTTGGAAACAGGGTCTCACTAAGTTGTGGAGTGCCTCACTAGGTAGCTGAGGCTGGCCTCGAACCCAGTTCCTCCAGTCTCAGCCTCCCGAATGCTGGGATTACAAGCGTGCACCACCACGCCCGGCTCAGTTTTATTTCTTATTTGGAAACAGGATCTCACTAGTTTCTGGGATACCATTTCATGAGAAGCTTCTCCGGGGATAGACCCTTGGGGCAGATGCTCTTATCTGGGCTCCGTTTGTCATACATGGTATCAATATACATCCCTCTCGCACCCCAAACCCTTACATGACCCAGGGTTCCAAGTGAACACACCATCGCTCAGTAAGCAGAGCTGAATGGCACCCACTATTCATAAAGCCACACAGCTGAGGAGGAGTCCATGGAAAGAAGGGAAAGGTGCCTCTGAAGAAGAGAGCGTGGCCAGAAATCCAGACGTGCTGGAGGAACAAGAAAAGACACGAGGAGAAGTCAATGCGCAGAGAGCGGGAGCTCACCCGAGGAACCTGGGCCTCCCAGGGACCACTGTCGGGCAGAGGGGAGTCAGTCCCTGCTAGTCCTTGCTAACATCTGGTGACTGTCTTGCTTCAGATTCTTAGAGGAAAATATTACCAGATGTTTCCTCCCCATTGGTTCTACTAAGCTTTCCATTCTTTCTTCTCCTGGGTTCTTTTTCCCCATTGTTCCCCAAGTTGGACACACTGAAAAACCGGACACCCATGGACATCTCTTGTTGATGAATCAATCAGCAGCTAGAAAGGAATCTGCCTGTAATCCCAGTGCTTGGGAGGCTGAGACAGGAGGATTGCTGGTTTGAGGCTAGCATGTGATAACTTAGCAAGACTCTATTTCAAAATAAAAGGTCAAATAGGATTGGGGTTATAGCTCAGAGGTAGAAGGCCCCTGGGTTCAATCCCTGGTAGAGGAAGGAAGGGAGGAAGGAAGGAGGAAGGGAGGGAGGGAGGGAGGGAGGAGCCTGATAATGAATTTGGTGAAACAGAGCATACATCATCTTCCTTTAGCACAGGGAAAAGTGGAATGCCAGAGCCCTAGAACATAAGAAACAGAAGTCTCGATAGAGAAAAAGAATGATGCTAGATGCTCTGACCATTTACCCACAATAACCAATACGCTGTTTTGAAAGTTTAATAAAACAGAGAGCAATAACTTCACAAAGGACTCGTGGGTCACTTTTAGTCCCTGCACCCAGGCACCCACACATGTCTCCCTCTTGAGTCCCAGAGCAGATGGGGGGATGGCCGAGGGCTGGGCATGGGTGACACTCACTGCAGCGAGGAATGTCACATAGCTCCCAGCGTACGTTGGGGTCCGTAGTAAAACACCATGGGCTAGGCTCCCCGTCAGGGTTACGGCAGTAATTCATCTTCAGGTTCTTGCTTGGAAATCTGAATGGGCACAAAGGACTTTAATAGCACTGAACGTTTACATTTGTGGATGAGAATCTTTGAAGGGGAGTGTTATGGTTCAGATTTAGAATGTCCCCCAAGACCTCACAGAGGCAAGGCAGCCATGTTGGAGGCAGGGCTTGGTTGCTAAGGGGATCCCCGGGGGTGTGGCCTTGGGGGTTATATATGGTCCCTTCTCCCCTTGTTCTCTCTCTGATTTTGGGCCTCCATGATGTGAGAGCACAGCATTGCTCTCTCTCCTCCCACGCCAGTCCCTGAGCTACGTGGACTTCACCTGGCCTAACATGGATGGAACCCCTGAAATCTCCAGAACTGCGAGCAAATCAATCTTCCTCTCTGTCTTCAGGTGTTTTGGATGACAGCAGTGAGCAAACATTGAGCACCTGTTGTGAGCTAAGCAGTCAAGCACCAAGGACGTAACAAGGGGATGGAGGTGATCCTCAAAGAGACGGTAGGCAAGGAAGGAAGGTTAGCTCAGTAGACCAAGGTCTGTTTCTCTAACAGTTCACATGTGTAAAAATCTCTGAATAGGACCTTATCATTTGGGTCATCTGGAAAGTTGATGCAAATAATTGTTGCAAATAGTGGCAACTTTTAAAGTACAAAACACTCACTTCCTAAAGATGGTGATCTGGCACAACCAGGAAGTTGGTAGCTTCGTGTCTTTCTTTTCTTTTCTTTTTCTTTTTTCTTTCTTTCTTTCTTTCTTTCTTTCTTTCTTTGTGTGTGTGAGAGAGAGATACTGGGGACTGAACCCAAAGATGTTCTACCCATGAGCTATACTCCCAGTCCTATTTTATTGTTTTTATTTTGAAACAGAGTCCCACTAAGATGCTGAGAGTCTTGCTAAGTTGCTGATGCTGGCCTCAAATCTATGATCCTCCTGTCTCAGCCCCCCAAGTACTAGGATTACAGATGTATGCCACTGCACCTGGCATGTATCTTCACATCTTAAAGGCTTGGTCCTTTTACTTTTATAGGCTTAGGTCCTTCTACCTTGAGTCTTAGAGAAATGGAGAAAGAGGAGCCAGTGAGCCTTCCTTGGCAGGCCCCAGGGCTGCCGCTGGCAGATGCAGGCCTGGTCACTCTGGGCTTCTTTCACGCTCCTTGAGATGTAAACGCTTAGGATGATCAGAGTATCCAGCACTGGTGTAATCGCACGTCCTCACCTCCTCATTCCCTGCGGGTCTATCAACCTACAGGCCTGGACCTGGAGGCCTTTGCTGTCTTTACTTTTGAAGAGCAATGGCAGTAGTTGTATCTTAGCTAGCTATTCAGGATGGGAGGTGCGAAAATTCAGTGAAGCTGTTTTCCACAGGGAGAACTGTGGCTTAGACTCATTTCTGCAGCTCTTAGAAGCCCTGCTACAGTCCTCTGATCATCAAAGAATGAGAAAAAAGACCAGAATGGCTATAGGGGGTGGTGTTTTCTTGTACAATTGGTGAGAAAGGGAATCCTCATAAAATGTTCCTCTGGGAGTTTTCATTACTTTCTGGAGCAGGGACCCCTATTCCTATTTATTTATATTTATTTATTTATTTTTATTTTATTTTATTTTATTTTTTGCAATACTGGAAGTTAAACCTAGGACCTCACACATGCTTGGCAAGAATTTTACCACCAAGCCCTATCCCTAGCCTATTCCTATTTAAATTCATGGTTGTCTTTGAGAATTGAATGGAAGTTGGGAATCCTTATCCCAGAAAAATGCTCCAATATAAATACACATAAGATATCAGGGGATTCTCAAGATTCAGGATGTTCACCCACAGTTCACCGCTTAGGAAGCTTTGGATCTCACTGGTATGAAGTGAAAGGAAAGGAAAGGAGTGGAAGTACTTGGGACACACACAAGTGAGATGAATCTGTATTACTCAAAGTTGAACGTGTGTACGAATCTGGTTCTAATGCAAATTTTTTTTTTTTTTTTTTTTTTTGCGGTACTGGGGATTGAACTCAGGGGCATTCTACCTCCGAGCTACACCTCCAGCCCTATTTTTTATTCTTTATTTTGAAACCGAGTCTCACTAAGTTGCGGAGTGCCTCACTAGGTAGCTGAGGCTGGCCG
>PVLC010042871.1:0-12773 GCA_004027655.1 Graphiurus murinus | reverse complement strand
AACTTTGCACGGCCTTTCCCAATCTAGTGGGCTTACAGATCCGAGCTGGTTTTTACTTGGAGAACTGGCCATCTGTCGGGCAGGCGCATTCTGGGGTGGGGCTCAACAGATGGGCTTCCTAGTGAGGTGTGCTGTTTTTTCCACAATACGCATGAGCAAGACAAGCGGCTCCGGCGATGTCTGGATTTTCCTGCTGGTGCCCGAGGCAGCGATGGAGCCCGTGGATCTGGTGTTAATCTCAGCATCATTGCAAGGGCTGTGAAGTTGGGGTCTCAGGCAATGAGAGGAAGCTGAGTGATGTGGGAAATTTTGAGTAGCAACTTCTAGGGTCTTAGAAAATCCTGTTAACTGGGAAAGAGAGATATTAGAAGAAAAGGCTGTCATTTTCTAAGAATAAAGAGTCATCGGCGTGAGTTAATGGGAATACGTGGAAGCAGCTGTGTCATCTTGGGTTCAGCGCATCTTTTCCCTTTAAGATCTTTTGCGGGGTCATTGCTGTGTAGACTGGTCAGGGATGCCTGGCCGCTCTGTTTAGGAAAAGCCACTCAACAGCTGAATGGGATTGCTCCATGCAGGACTTCTCAGAGTCTTTATCTTACCAGCAAGAGAGGCTTGTAGTGTTGACAGGGTTTTCCCAGCAACTTCCATCCACGGAGCATCCCTCTGCTGGGGTTCCCTGGGACACAGTTTGGGAGCACTGACTCCATGCCCCGAGGGCGAACTTTAGATCAGAGAGCCTGGGCTCCAATATCCGCCCCGATGTGTCCCAGCTGCGTGACGTCATCACCTTCCGCCATGACGCATCCCAGCTGCGTGACGTCATCACCTTCCGCCACGACGCATCACCTTCCGCCACGACGCATCACCTTCCGCCCCTGACGCGTCCCAGCTGCGTGACGTCATCACCTTCCGCCATGACGCATCCCAGCTGCGTGACGTCATCACCCGAACGCTGCTTACCTGCTCTGAAATGTCAGGTGGGGCTGATAATGAGTTCTCTGCCTCGTAGAGTTGTTTACCTGGAAGGAACGCGCCAGAGAATTTGGTGAACTCCCCTTGGGCATTCAAAATTGTGTTCAGCAGTTTGCTGTTTTCCAGGGGCCAGCAGTCCCCTCCGCAGCTCAGCAAGGCTCCTGTCTCCCTTCTCTGTGCCTGGCGCCTCCGCCAGCCAGCAGAGGGGAAAGGTGGACTTTGAGTCAAGGATGGGGGGACGGGAGGCTGAGGGCCCCTTTAGGATGTGCAGTTTCCCGGTCTCCCGGGGCACAGAGAAGGCTCTAGGTGATCGGTGACCACGGACCTGCATTGGACTCTGCTTCTGTTTCTGCACACGGGTCTGTCTCTTCCATTCCTGCATTTATTACCTCCTTTACTCATTCGTCACATCTCCATGCCAGACCCTGGGCTAGGTGGCGGGGGGGAGGGACCCTAGTCTGGGAACTGCATTTTGCTGGGTGGAGGTCCCTGTTCTCTCTGCACTGAAAAGGCGGCAGTTTCCATGAAAACGGGCCCTAATAGGCCCTCAGGCTCTGATGGATACGCTGGCACAGCTCCGGGGAAAAGCCTGAGAGGTTTCTGGGAATAGAGCCATAGGCACAGGGAGGGTGTTGGTCCCCTTTAAATGAAAGTACCTGCCGAGTGTGGTGGCGCATGCTTGTCATCCCAGTACTTGGGAGGCTGAGACAGGAGGATCTGGGTTTTTGGCCAGCCTCAGCTACTTAGTGAGGCTCTTCGAGCAACTTAGTGAGACTCTTTCAAAATAAAGAATAAAAAATGGGGCTGGGGGTGTAGCTCGGAGGTAGAATGCCCCTGGGTTCAATCCCCAGTACTGCGAAAAATATCAGTGAATAAATAAAAAAGTAAATGAAGGCACCTTTCTGTACGTCCCTCCCTGCCCTCCGTCCCTCCCCTGCGGCCAGGGCTTCCTCCATCCTCAGCGGTGTGACTGTGGATGGCTTGAAGAGTGGTCTCCTCAAGTCCTTGGAAGCTGCCCAGGTGCAGCCTCTTCTGTGCTTACTGACCAGCTCACCCCAAAGATCATGCTCTTTGATTGTACATTAAGAGTGTTCAGGAAGCCGGGCGTGGTGGCGCACGCTTGTAATCCCAGCATTTGGGAGGCTGAGACTGGAGGATCCGGGTTCGCGGCCAGCCTCAGCTACCTAGTGAGGGACTCCACAACTTAGTGAGACCCTGTTTCAAAATAAAGAATAAAAAATAGGGCTGAGGGTATAGCTCGGAGGTAGAATGCCCCTGAATTCAATCCCCAGTATGGCAAAAAAAAAAAAAAAAAAAAAAAAAGTGTTCAGGAGCGGAGGCAAGACCAAGAATGCTTGCACCTCTGGCAGATTCAAAATCCATTTTTAAAATTCGGAGTTGTGGGCAGACATGGTGGCCCATGCCTGTAACCCCAGTACTGGGGAGTCTGAGACAGGAGGATTCCAGATTCGAGGTCAGCCTCAGCAACTTGGTGAGACCCTGTTTCCAAATAAAAAATAAAATAGGGCGGGGGGTATAGCCCAGAGGTAGAATGCTCCTAGTTTCAATCCCCAGTAAACACACACACACACACACACACATTTTGGTGAGTAGGACCATGCTGGGGGTAAGATTACTAAAATGCGGGCAGTGTTTTGTGGACTCCTTTCACCCGCATCTCCTGCTGCCTGGCTGCAGGCAGCTGACTTCGAGCCATTGACATTCCTGTGACGTAACACATATGGCTTTAGTGGTTGAGTCTCTTCCCTCCTCCTTTCCTCTACAGACAGGACCTGTTGCCGTCTGACCTTGGAGTCTTAACAGAGGTCAAGATAAGGGCTCTGTCACTCTCGCCGGTGACCTGGAGAGTTGCTTTGCATCTCTGTGTCTCTGTTTTCCTCCACTGCATGGGGGTGATGCAAATTGCTCTGCTGGAACCAGGAGGGGGGTAGAGGAAGCTCATTTAAGTCAGGTGCCCAAGGCAGAGCCCAGCATACAGCAGGCACTCAATAGGTGCTGCTGCTGCTAATGACAGCGATAAGCAGACAAGTCTCATCTCCCTGACCCTCCTCACAACTCCTGCCTTCTGTCCTGCTTCCCTGCCATCTGCCGTCCACACCCAGCAAGATTCTGTGCACTCATGTCCCTTGGCGATGCCCCTTGACCCTCAGGATGCTTGTCACTGCCACACACAGCAATTCTTGGCTGGGCCCCCCGCATCTCCCCAAAGCAAACCCGTCTGCTGCATTCCATAAACCATACACTCCCGCCTCATTGGCCCCAGGTTGAGGTGCACACACCCAACAGACTAGGACTGCCAGAGCGCAACACAGCGAGGCTGCCAATGATCAATATTTAACCAGTGAAAAGTCTTTTTTTATTTTGAGATTATATTCTTATTAAGTCAATGATGATCGTAGAAGATGGTTTTGTGTATGTGCATTTGCGTGTGTGTGATGGTCATTAACGGGCACCATGGAAATTGGCACCTCTGTGGGGATCCCAGTTTTTGTATGTCGAAATATTACTGGGCTTTTGGACCTTGGACATTGGCTCTCTTCCTTATCGACCAAACACCTAGTACTGCCATGCTTTTGTGAATTTGCACCTTTGCTTCAACTCTTACTCAAACTCTTATACCCAGCTCAAGTACCACCACCCACCTTGCACCCCAAAGGAATCTTCTCAGAGTTCTCTCACCCCTAAGCAGGGAAAGTTGCTTCCTCTGCAGCTGGGTCCTGTCTTAGTTCTTCCTGGTTCCGTGCACCATAACTTTCATGGTTAGCGGGCCCCCAGGGGTCAGGAGTGCCCCCCTGCAACTCTCTGCTCCCTTCGCATCCAGCACTGGGCTGTGTTCAGAGACAGTGGTCACTAAATATTGGCAGATGAATTTTGGAAGGCAAGGGAGCGCCAGTAAAGAAATCGAGACCACCCTCTTTTGGTCCCTATGTCAATGTCGTGTTTGTCTCTGCAGTCCTAGCTCCTATCACCTCCCACAGCGAACTCACTGTTTGTCTGTTTGGCTTCTCCCTCCTCCTCGAATGCAGGGGCCTTGCACAGAGGAAGACGGCACGTTGATGGTGTTTCTGCTCCATCTCCAACTTCAGAGCAGTGCCAGCATATGCAGGCGCTCAGCCGATACTCCATGAAAGAGTGTGTGAATGAATGAATAAATCAATGAAACAAGGGAGAAAGGTCATGTTCCAGCATCCTCTGGTATAGATGGTCCCTGTCCTCCTATGAGACAGTTTTTTAGGGTGCCTGACCTCACTCCTCCGGGGAGCAGAGCCCTCTTCCCACTGTTTTGGGGAGTCCTCCTGATGATGTGATGCCTCAGGCAGGGAAAGGCTGGCTGGTGGGAGGTGAGGAAGCAGGAACGCCCCTCCTGGCCCCTCGCCTGCAGCTTAGCAAAATAAAGTGGGGTTGGGCATGTAGCTCAGAGGTAGAATGCCCCTGAATTCAGTCCCCAGTACCACACACACACACACACACACACACACACACACACACACACGGAGGGGCAGCCATCGGGTCAGATGGCTGAGATAACCGAATGTCCAGCGCTGCACCTTGCACACCTGGTTCAGGTGTTTATTTGAGCAACCTTGGGTGCTGGGAGCCAAGAAGGATGCCCTAGCTCACTAACTAGTAAGATAGTTCTTACGGTGCTTATGTTTGTTCCCCTGGGAAAAGCAGAGGACCAATTAAAAAGTGGCCCTTAGGAGGATGGCCGGGAGTGACCAAGGCTGGGGTGGAAGGAAGCATAAATCATGGGGCACACCCTGCGCCTGCATGGGAATTAACTTGGAGCTCCGGGAGGTCAGCCGGAGTCAGGTCCCAGAGCAGCTCCGGACTTGCAGGTTTGTAGGATCGGTGGAGAGACCACCGTAGTTTGAGAGAGGGCTGGGAGGTCAGGTGGGTCTCAGCCACACCCACCGCCTTGGGAGGCCGCCGGCTCAAGGCTGCACTGGGTTGGTGCCTCCTCGGCAGATGCCAGATGTGGTAGGAGGCGTGTTTCCATCATTAGCTGCTAACGCCTCTGAGGTGCAGCGGTGCCCCTGGCACTTAGCACCGCTGTGCTACTGGGAGGCTGAAGGGGACCTGCTAATGGGACCTGCTAATGCCTCAGCGCCTCCGGGATCTCGCGCTGGGGAGGGCTCCTCAGCAATCCAGGGAAGGGGCGAAGACACACGCACAGGTCCATACACGTCCCTCCTTAGACGTGCATGCATACAGAACATGCACGCACACGGCCGGCCCCGTGAGCACCTCCCTGTGAGCGCACCACCGCCAGGTGTGTTTGTGGACTACACCTGTTCAGGACCCAGCTCCTGGATGGGGCACACGCATGCCACCTCTGGCCCCGGAGGTCGTGGTTATAGGCAATTCCTCCTCCAAGCTGCACAACACCTGTTTTGGAGCTTCTGCTCCTGGGAGGAATGTGCTGACCCCGCAGCGCTTGGGGCAGGAAGGGGGAGACAACACTTTGCCCTGGGGGGTACTGAGCAGCATGGACCTCTGGGAGCCTGTCACAGTCCCGGGGGAGGGGTGTCACTCTCCTGATGACACCAGGGCCCCCAAGAAGCTACTCAGACTAGAGTGACTGAGCTGGGTGACATGCTGGGTACTCGGTACAGGAGCGAGTCAGATCTTTTGAGCTGAATTGTGAGTTCAGGTGCAGCCCCTGAGGGGCCCACCCCTTCCAGGGCACCCACATGCCCCGCCTACTGTGTCCCTCCCTCTGGCCCCCACCTGCCAGGGCTCCTGCAGCCCTGCACCACGAAGATGGCCCCTCCTGGCCCCTCCGTCTGCAGCTTAGCAAAATAAAGTGAGGATGCAGCTCAGAGGTAGAATGCCCCTGAGTTCAGTCCCCAGAACCCCAACACACACACACACACACACACACACACACACACACACACACACACACACACACGGAGCAGAGCCGGGCAGGTGCCGTGGTGCTTGGTCCTCAACCTGCATTCTCTGCAGAGTCAATCTGGTTCCGTTGTGCGCAGGAGAACTTCATGCACCATTGGGGAGGGGGCGCAGAGCACAGCACTGCACAGACTGGGTGATTACTTCTCCTTCTGTCTTGAGAAAGGAGCCCTAGGGGGGAGGGGCTGAGCAGGAAGTGACACCCTTACAGTTCTGTTTCTAAGGATCGCAGAAGACCAGTCGCTCAGCCAGTGTAGGCATCCAGGGCAGAGATGCCGGGTATCTAATGGAGTGTATCTGGGCCCTGATTCTCTGTGCTACTCCTTTTTGCCTTGGCTGCTAGGAAGCTCAGGCCTCTGGAACCTGCAAGGTGTCTCTTATGCAATCTGTTTCTTGATGCTTGAGGCCCTTCCTCCAGATTCCCTCCAAGGCATCTTCGTCTTGCCTCTGAGTGCGTCTTTCTTGGTATCACTGCCGATCTTTTGTGCAATGAAGCAAGGGACAAACAAAGCAATATGTTGCCTTGTCCTCTTCCTTGCAAGAGACCAGAGGCTCTGGGAGCCCCCGTCCCATGTCCCATCTTTGTCCTCTTGTACCAGGAACGTTTCCAGGACAGCCGGCTTCCCTGGGGCCAGGCGGGCGGACTGACAGTTCCGCTCCCATCTGGCATCTGTGGGCAGAGGAAGGAAGGGAGAGGAGGGGAGCGCATATAAATTGCCTCGGGGAGGAGAAGGACCCGTCTCAGGAGGGGATGGCAGGAGGGACCCGTGGCTGACCTGTGTGTCTCCTGGGTCCCCCTGGGAGCCGGTGCACAGAAGGTCATTGCCACAGCGCCCGTGCAGCTTGCAGAGACCACAGCTCCTCCCCGGGCTGCTTCATGGGTTGTGGGTGGACGGCGCCTGGTGCCTTTAAGGCACAGTGGAAGATGCTTAGAGGGAGGGTGGCCATGTGCCCATTGGCTTGGGCCAGCCCTGCTGTGAGTCTCCTGCTGTGGTGTCAACCCAGCTGTGTCCTGGCCAGTGTGGTAATTGTGTGTGTGTGTGTTTGTGTGTTTTCCTGGGGATTGAACCCAGGGGCATTCTACCTCTGAGCTACATCCCTGCCCTATTTTATTTTTTTTCTTTTGAAACAGGGTCATAGTAAGTTGCTGAGGGCCTCACTAAGTGGCTGAGGCTGACCTCCAGCTTGCAATCCTCCTGTCTCAGCCTCCCAAGTACTGGGATTACTGCTGTGCACCACCGCACCCGGCTTGGGCGGTATAGTCATACAGTCCCTGCAGATGCAGTGTGGGAAGGCGAGGGGCTCGGGGGTCACAGCCGCACGGCCTAGGCAGCTCTGTGGCCAACAGCCTGGGGGGACTCACAGATCTGACCCTTGGTTTGCTCCTCTGTAAAATGGACACAAACAGTAACAGTCCAGGGCTCAGAATTATTGTGAGGGTGACATTGGACCATGCTGTGTTCCTAGTTAGACCATAGGCACCGTCACAGTGACTCTATGCACAGGACGCCGCCCATGCCACCGGGCATGTGGTCCCAAGAGATGACAAGGTCCAGGTGTGCGCAGGCCGTGTTTACGGCCATAGCTGGGCCTTGGGGTGCGTGCTGACCTGCTTCCCGACTCTGTGGACACCCTGTGCTACACTGAGTCTTGCCGCAGTGCTACCTGTTAGGGACACCTGTCATCCATGGCGCACAGGTGTGTAAACTGTAATCCGGGACTCGGATGTGACCACAGGCCACCGTTTGCAGGCTGAGCTCTGCGGGGCCTGGAGTCGGGGTGGACACAACAGGCTTCCTTGGGGCGGCAGGTGGCGCAGGGAAGCCTGGGGGAGGGGAGAGGCAGCAGCTAAGATGCTTCGCCGAGTGCGGAAGGCCCTACCCATCACAGGCCCCCGGGACACCTGCGACCTGGCCCTCAGACCCTGGAATACGGTGCCTCCTCCCGTGGCTGAACCTCCCGTCGCCGCCTTGGGGTCTGTCTCCCCGGCCATTCTGGGCCTGTCTGGGGCTCTGGGAGCTCAGGTGCCCCACCCCTTCTTGCAGGTGGCAACGGGTGAGTTACTCCCTGGGGTGGGGCTGGCTGTGCACTGGCTGCAGGAGGCGCTGGGGTGGGAGAGCACCCGTGCATGCGTGCATGTGTGGGTGTGCACATGTAAGGTATGTGCGTGTGTGTGCATATAAGGTGTGTGTGCAAGGTGTGTTTGTGTGTGCACGCAAGGTGTGTGTATGTGTGTGCATGCAATGTGTGTGTGTGTGTGTGTGTGTGTGCAAGGTGTGTGTGGAGGTCCTGGCCAGGGTCCCATGTAGGCCTGTGACCTCCCACCCCAGTGACATTGGGAGGTGGAGGCCGAGGGCCTGCGTGGAGCTCGGGTCCTCGTCTCTCTTCCAGGAGGGGCCCGGCCACTGGTGGTCAGGCCTCTGGCGGCCCAGGTGGGTCGAGGGTGAGCTGGTGGAGGGGCCGCTCTCGCCCACGGAACCCTCCGACTTCCCCACCTCGTTAGTCAAGTCTTGTTTTCCATTCTAGCCAAACTCCTTACAGGGTCAGAAACATCTGCTACTGACAACCTGTGCTGATGAACACCCGCCTCCTTCAGCCGCTAGTTTCCTTGGGGACAGACATTTCCTTCCTTCCTTCCTTCCTTCCTTCCTTCCTTCCTTCCTTCCTTCCTTCCTCCCTTCCTTCCTTCCTCCCTCCCTCCCTCCCTCCTTCCCTCCTTCCCTCCCTCCCTATTACTGGGGATTGAACCCAGGGACAACCTCAGAGCTCCATCCCCAGCCCTATTTTATTTCTTACTTTGAAACAGGGTCTTGCTAAGTTGCTGAGAGTCTCATGAAGTTGCTGAGGCTGTCCTTGAGCCTTAACTCCTCCTGTCTCAGCCTCCCAAGTGTTGGGAGGACAGGTATGCGCCACCATGCCGGGCCGGACATTTTCTGTGTGCACACCAGCATGTACCACAAAAGGTCCCCTGCACACCTGGTGGCGTGTGCCGCGTGATTTTGCACGCAGGTTGTTCTGACTCCTCCCTGCGCCTGTAGCTCCACTTGGCCGTCCTCAGGCCTGCGCACAGGTTGGAGAGAGGAGAGGCTCCTTAGCCAGGGCCCCAGCCTGCCTCCCGGGGCGCCCATCGGTATGCGTCCCACAGAGTTTGCAAACATGGCCTAGTTTCGCCAGCGAGGAGGGACCAGAGGCGAGCCACTGCCCTCTGGCCATTCATGGACTTTCTGTCCGCAGCTGGCCGCAGGGCACTCAGACGGGCAGGCCCCACGCTGGGGTGTGCGATTGCGCCAAGCCTGCTCTCTGCCCTTGGAGAGCTGGTGGCCCAAGGGAGGGCAGTGCCCTGGGGCTTTGCAGCTGGTGTATGGGGCAGACAAAAGAATTACAACAGATGAGGGGCAGGCGTAGCCTGAGCAAAGGTCCTGGGGTAGGGAACGTCTCGTCTGCAGTTAAAGTCTTTTATTTTTTGCGGTACTGGGGATTGAACTCAGGGGCATTCTACCTCTGAGCTATACCCCCAGCCCTATTTTTTATTCCTTATTTTGAAACAGGGTCTCACTAAGTTGCGGAGTGCCTCACTAGGTAGCTGAGGCTGGCCGCGAACCCGGATCCTCCGGTCTCAGGCTCCCAAATGCTGGGATTACAAGCGTGCAGCACCACGCCTGGCTCCTTAGGAAGTCTTTGAATCACTGTGGTGGGAGGCAGAGTTGGGGCGGGGCTGTCCACAGGTCGGGCAGGCTGCAGAGGGCGTCTCCACCGGAGGAGCGGGAGCCCGCCCACTCAGGAGCTGGTGCTGCCGGTGCAGGGACCCCCGTCAGTACAGCCCCAGAGAGTCCGCTGCCCTGATGACCCCCTGGGACTCTAGGCTGTGGGGGCTCCCTCGTGGCCCCTCGGGACCAGAGAGTCCCCAGGTGCCAGGTGGTTTTGGGGTCACTCACGACCCTCCCTCGGCTTCGTCTTCCAGATGAGATGGACCCGACTCCCCCGGCGCGTTCCGAGTATCTGGTCTCAGGGATTCGAACTCCCCCCGTGCGGAGGAACAGCAAGCTGGCCACCCTGGGCAGGATCTTCAAACCCTGGAAATGGAGGAAAAAGAAAACCGAGAAGCTGAAGCAGACGACCTCAGGTGAGGCCATGGGCAGGGCTGGGCCCGCTCGGCCATCGCAGGGGGCATGGCCTGGAAGGACGGGTGCTTCTGGATCCGAGGGAGCGACGGGCTCCCAGCTGCCTCTTGGGTTATTGGGAGGATCCTGAGCCAGAGTCGGGACGTCCTGCCTCAGAGCTGGCTGCCAGGTGCAGGCTGGGCCCTGCGGACCCTCTCCCTCTCCCCCTCTCCACCTGGTGGGGGGCTGCCCCTCATTAAGCCTCCCAGACTCAGTGCCTGGTGTCAGCCATACTCCTGCAGGACCTCAGGAAGGAAGTAGCCTCCCCCTCTCCCCGACCCCCTGAGACTGCTGTGTTTGGGCTTCTCCGGCAGTCCCAGCACCCTCGCTTTCCCCAGACGAGCCCCCCGGGATCCTCGTGTTTGGTTTATTCTGCTCTCCTGTTCGTAGGCTCCTGTCCTGGATCCTGCCGGGATGTGTAGGCCTCCGGCAGAAGCCGGGCCTGACCTGTCCACAGTCCCGTACCTGGCGCGGTGCCTGGGACACAGCACAGGTGCTCAGTAAATGTGCGATCAGTTATCCTGGATGGAAGGCCCCGCTGCGGTGGACAGCCGTGCCCTTGAGCTCACGTGCCATGGAGGCGAGGGTGGGATTGGTTTTGTTTCCCTCCCCCCCTGGGGGCTCCCAGCACCCACACCAGCCTGTAGCACATAGCAGGCACCTGGCAAACACTCTGAGTAGATTAACTAACCCCTTGTCCTCACCTGTTTAAGCTCCGCCTCCTCCTCCCCTCGTGGAGTTGGGGTGGGTGGGCCGGCTCCATCAGTCCTGGGCGCCTGCACACGGGGCTTGGGTGGGCTTCGCCTTCGCAGATTAATAGCTTTCAAAGAAAGAGGCCGCGGTGGTTGCGAAACTTTGAATTTGAAAATTGGGGTTCCCCGGTAGGCAAGTGAAGAGCAAAGAGAGAGGAGGGATTGGGATGAGGGCTGAGACTGCTCCCCATGGGTGGGGAGAGGCGGGGAAGCGGGCTTTGCTCTGGGCTGGGAAGCCGGGAGCACTGCTTTGAAGGGGGAGCTAGCGAGACTGGGGGGTCAGGTGTGAGGACAGGGCGCAGGGCAGGGAGGCACCTCCTCCCTGTCTGGCCGTGGCGAGTTCCTGGAACACTGCTGCTGAGCTATGTTTTGTTGAAGACCCTCTGGGCCGGGGGGTGTTGCACAGAAGAGACAGATGTGATGGGCGGTCGGGAGATCTTTACAGAGGCCACCGGGGTGCTAAGCCACAGAAAGGTGCCCCGGGGGCGGGGGCAGAGGGAGGAGGCGTTTTCTGCTGCTGAGCTGGTGAGTGGAAGGTGGGAAGGGCAGCTTAGAGGAGGTGCTGTGCAACCCAATCCTGGGGGTGACTGCTTTAAGACCCCCAAAACTGGCAGCTGGATGTGGTAGAGCACACCTGTAATCCCTGCGACTCCGGAGGCTCAGGCAGGAGGATCACAAGTTTGAGGCCAGCCTGGGCAACTTAGGGAGACCTGTCTAAACGAAAAAAAGGGGGGGTTGGGATGTAGTTCCGTGGTAGTATGCCCCTGGATTCAATCCCCCCAATTGCAACAAACAAATTTCGAAAAGGGCTGGGGCTGTCGCTCAGGTGATGGTGATAGAGAACTGGGTCACTCCCCAGTACTGTAAACTCCCAGTCGGCTTCTTTTGGGCTGGTCATCATACGCTGATTGCTTAGTGAGGAAGCCTGGACGACAGTGTCCCCTCTGCAGCCCTGAGGACCGGGCCAGCACCCGCCATCTCTCCTGGAGGGTGAGGCGGGCGTTGCCGCGGCCGCAGGGTCCTGAGAGACCTCTGACGGCGACTCACCTGCACGCTTGTGTCTCTGCAGCGCTGGAGAAGAAGATGGCTGGTCGGCAGGGCCGCGAGGAGCTCATCAAGCAGGGCCTCCTGGAGATGATAGAGCAGGGTGAGTACGGCCGTGCTCTGCCGCGTGGGACACTGCCCGGGAGCCCAGCAGACGACAGAGTGGAAGTCAGGTCCAGATGTGGAGCTGTACCCCGCACAGCCTCCAAGGCTAGAGAGATACCCTGGGGTTGGGAGCACCGGGCAGCGGAGACTCCATCCGGAGTGGAAGCGCGCCCCCTGGTGGAGCACTGGGGAAGGGCATCCTTCCCAGTGAATGTTGAATAGCAGGTGCAGAGAAAGCTCCTGGTTCCTCTAATGTGGGTGCAATGGTTTGTGTTTGTCTTGCATTTTTACCTAATTAGTGTTTTGATCCTCAGTTTGGGAAAATTATCTCTACCTCCACCTCCACCTGTTCCCACCACTGCCAGCTCCCCGGCGTTCTGCACGACTTGTCTTTGGGGCGCAATTGTTACATCCAGTTTGAAGACAAAGAATAGGAGAGTCCAGGTAGTGACTCCCCCAGGCATACACATGAGCTCAGAGATGGAGCCTGGGTCCTGGTCTCCGGGTCTGTGGCCCAGCAAGTTCAATCTTGGTGGTGTCTACACAGCCATCTTTGTTTGAGGAAGGCTGGTTATTATCGCTAGCACAATTGACTGAACAGAGTCTCGCTTTTTTCCTGATGGATTCCAGTCACTTTGGGGCACAGAACTTGGATTCTAACATTATTTCCAATTCTCTGAGTTTTGAATCTTGGTTAAGGGGATTCACAAAACCTACTAGCTCTCAGAAGCAGTAGGAGCTGGACCAAGCTCTTGCCCCCTAATTAAGCAAATCTGGCCTCATGGAGTCTATTTCCCAAGGC
>PVLC010042870.1:0-12745 GCA_004027655.1 Graphiurus murinus | reverse complement strand
TCCAACGCATCAAGTTTAGCAGAAACCCCTCAGGGGACTCCTGGGGTATGGGCACAGGCCCCCAGGGAGACACAGGGGAAAAATGCCCTCAGGGGACAGGGTGGGGGCCACAGTCTCTGCCTTCTGTGCCAGCTAATACCTTCACTCAGTCTCCTGGTGCTCTGCGTGGTGAGCCTGGCTCCAAAAAGCAGAAGTCAAGCTTCACCTGCCTGTGTCACACACCTTCTAAGTGCAAGTTCAAAGCACCAGTTTGGTTTGGAAGTTACACAGCCTCACAGAGCAAACTTGGCAGGCCGGATCAGGAACCTATAAAATCAAGCCTTCTGGTGCCAGGCAAGCCTCCTAGACACTGCCCGGCGGAAGGCAGCTTCAGGCTTGGCATGATCATGGCAACAAGGAGAAGCCACTCTGTTAGAAGCCCGCTCAGGGCTCGGGCCTTCTGTGCACACTCTACACGTGCTAAAAGGTCACTGCGTCTACATACGATTTCTCCCACGGTTTATGTGACTCAAGTCTTCTTATCACACACAAGCCCCAAAGAGGCCAGCGGAGAAACCCACGCTCCATGAGAACAGTGAGGAAGCCCCCCGCCTGCATAACCTGGGCCACACCTCATTCTCTCTCCCGCCCCTGGTAGGTCAGCCTGAGCAGATTAAGCGTCCCCTGGAGGGACAGAGAGCGGGCACCTGCCTGTCTGCTCCACTCCCCGAGCCCTGGCTCAGGCCGCAGAGTGCGGTCCTGACAGCCGCAGGGGTCAAGCCAACTGCTGCCAGGGAAGGTGCCCGAGTGACTAATCTGGGGGCGACGGGGCAGACAGGACAAGGCAGAGCAGAGCGAGTCAGGCCTGCAGGCGGCCAGACGCTGCCCCTTACCGTTCAGAAGCTGCAGCTCCAGGAAGGAGGCGGGACACACCTTGCACGCCCACTGGCCACGCTCCGACTCCACGGGGGCGCTGCGCTCCGGGGTGCCTGCAGCTTTGAGAGACGGGAGGACAAGTGAGGCGGGGTCTCCACGAAGCCCGCCACACGTTCCTGTTACTAGTAATTATCATCCCATCGTTAATTATCAATTAATGACTGATAATGGAGGAGTCCAAGGGCGCCCTCGGTGCTCACGAGCCAGGAGGCAACCCCATTGGATGACCCAGTCATTTCAATCTATTACTTCAAACAACTCCGGGCTAAAGGTCTCCAGCAGGAAAAAGGCAGAGGGAACAGCTGTGACCCCTGGAAACCTTGGCCTTGACTACCCGTGAGAGTCCCCAGGAGTGTGACATCACCCAGGAGACACGCTGACAACGGGCACACCAAGGTCTGCATCTAATGATCATCTAATGATCAGCTCTTCACTAGATCAGCTGATAGTGAACAGCGGGCTGCGTTGGCTAAGGGCACTGGCGCATCAGCTGCCCAGGCTTAGGGAACCGGGTCCGGAAGGTCACAGGTACTTGGGCGTCACTGTCACCGGTCAGGCCTGACCCGCAGGGCACTGAGGCATTGCTGTGCACCTTCCCTAGGCCAGGCAGCCCGTGAAGAGAGGCTGGTCCCTCCAGATTCTTTCTGCCTTCCTCCCATCAACACGAAGACCTGGTCAGGAAGCTCAGTCCCCTCTGCTAGAGTCTAGAAGGACGCAAACCTCCAACACCGAGCTCCCTCTCTGTCCTGACAGAGCACAGGGTCCCAGGGCGGGTGAGTGCTCTGGTTCCGGGCTGCCTCCCCACCAGCAGTTCTGCACGCCGCTAGCCCCCACCCAGCCCTGAGTGGCCCCCAACAGGCATGGCGCCTGGAAGCTTTGGGGTGGGTCCTCGCACAGAGGTGACCAAGCCCAGACGATGTCATACTGGATGGGGCGCTAAGTCCAGTAACCAGTGTCCTTGCAAAGAGCAGACGCGGAAGCTCAGGCAGAAGACCGGGGCAGGGCCTGGAGTGCCCAGTCGCCCTGGGGAAGGCAAGGACAGAGAGGCCTGGCGACAGACTGTCCTCCAGGGCCCAGCGGGACCGGCCTGCCTGCCGCCACCACCAGAGCTGTGCGCAGATCCACTTCTGTGGTTAGCTCCGTGGAGCTGAATGAACCCGTGGCCCCAGGACAGTGGCTCGGCCCCCTGGCGCCTCCGCTCACCGCTGTGCCTGCCGCCCTGAGCAGGGACACCAGCGGCAGTCCAGAACGGCCGCTAGCGCCAGCGATGGGACAGGCGGCACCTTCCACGTGTCCAGTGCTGCTCCACGCAGCCACTTTGTACCCCGCTGGGCTTGCTAAAGGGAGCCGTCCACGTGACGATGGCCTCACCCGGGGGTGGGAGGGAGGGGACATCCACCCTGGTGACCAGGCCATGGCAGGACTACACCGAGCCACAGGAAACCTCTGCTCGCAGGCCAAAGGGCCAGTTATCAGTGATGGCAGACGGTCTAGAGAGATTACGGGTAGCAGGTCTAGGCCTGAGGACCCACCCTGTGAGGAGGAGCAATTTAAAACCAACCTTGCCAGGAGCAGGGGCACACACCTGTAATCCCAGTACTTGGGAGGCTGAAACAGGAAGATTGCAAGTTCGAGACCAGCCCCAACAACTTAATGAGGCTCTGAGCAACCTTTGCGAGACCCTGTTTCAAAACAAAATAAAACAAGAATGCTGGGGGGTGTAGCTTGGAGGTAGGATGCAGCTGGGTTTAATCTCCAGTACTACCAAATAAATAAATAAATAAATAAATAAATAAATAAATAAACAAACAAACAATCCAACCCTACCACTGACAGCTGAGGCAGCACCTCTCCCAGCAAGGGTCCCAAGAGCCTGGACCTTCTTGTCTGTCACCTGTTGATGAGCGAGCAGAACTCTGGGCCCAACTGCGAGGGCCAGCTCACCTCTACCTCCCGCCCCTGGCCGCGGCCCCCGCAGCTCAGCCCGTTGGAGCCGGTGGGCTGGCCAGTCCGGCCCGGGGGCCCTCGGCCCTGGGCCATGAACAAGGAAGGGCTGCAGAGCGTACCGTGGACGCCGGAGCAGGCCTGCTTCAGCATGGGCTTGTCCATCTTCTTGGCGTAGAAGGCCGCGTACCACACGCGCAGCTCGGTGCCCGGGGGGATGTCCCGCGAGGTGGTGAAGTACACGTCGCTGCCGTGCTGGTAGGCCGTGAGGTTCTGGTGCCCGGGCTCCACCGCCGGCCGCACCAGCATCATCCAGTTGCAGTCGTCCTCGCTGGACGTGTCGAAGCACACGGGGTGCCCGTCTTTCTGGAACACCTGGGGAGCCGGGCGGGAGGCGGTTACCCACGGTTCCGCCCCACAGGCTGCTGCAGGGCCTGGCTGGCGGGTGCTCACAGTGCCCAGGAGAATTGCAGGGGGACCACGGGGCTTAGACAGGTCACAGGTCACAGGTCAGAGGCAAAAGAAGCAACAGTGAAGGGTCCCAGAGCGGGACACCTGGCTTGTGAGAACACTGGCCAGGGACTGCCCCAATGACCGGCAGAGTAGAAAATTACAAGATAACAATTTAACTCCCACGCTTGTGATATAAAAACAAAGAAGAAAGAGGCTTTCCTGGAACCTGATACAATGGTTACAGCTGTTTCCATAGGGCTCGGGGCTCAGGCCCACAGGGAAGATGCTAGAAACCAGCTTCCAGAGCTCCCGTCCCTGTGGCAGCAGCCCTTACCTTCAGCGGGAAGGCCGATTCCTTCTCCCATTTGGCCACCCGCCTGGACTCAAAGGGGCCGAACTGTGTGCGCTTGACCAGCTGGGTGATGGCGAACACGCCTTCCGCCCCGTCTTCCAGGCGTCGGATCTCCAGGCTGGCGGGGAGGGAGGAGCTGGGAGAGGAGGAAAGCGCTGGCTCGCAAGAGGCCCTCCACCACCTCTCACGTTCCGGCCACCCGAGGCTTCTGACACGACGGGATTCTCCAGGGTGGCAGAGGGAAAGCTCTGCTCAGACACTCAACAGGACCTGATGGCTCTCCCGGGCACGGCCATCCCTGCTCCAAAGGCCTTAGAGCCAAAGGACCCATCACAAGGCCGGAGAGCTGCACCACAGCCCGCGATGGAGGATCACTTACTAACGCATGTTCTAAGACCCCGTGAAGGCCAGCACCGGCGTGCAGCGCTGGCCCTCGATGGCGACAGCATGCCAAAGACCAGAAGGGGTCCCAGCCAGGAAGAGCCAGCTGCTTCCCTGGGAATGCAGTGGGCTTCTTAACTAAGCAAAAAGGTCAAGGTCAGGGTGCTGGAGCTGGGACCACAGTGCGGCCACATCCAGAAGCAGAGATGGACGTGGGGCCCGGCTGAGATGGGAGCCCAGCCGAGGGCCTGGGCCCAGTCACGATGGCCCCAATGGACATTCACGGGCAACAGGCGGCCCTGAGGGTCGGGCGAGGAGAGCTGGTCAGCTTACTGCCGCGGCCACAAATATCAATCTCTTTGTTTTGAGTAGAGTAAGTGGCTCTGAAGCAAAGTCAGTGAGTGGGGTGAGCGGGGGCCGCTGGAAGGTTCCAGAACTTGCACTGGTAAGGCAGCGGCCATGCACTTACCGCCTCCCTGGGCAGGCACCGTTGCAGGTGACAGCACAACAACCTCTCGGGGTCACGAGTCTACCCCGCATCTCAGGGAAACTGAGATAGGAGTCCAAGTTCACAGGGCAGCGACAAGACCCACTGGGAGAGGCCTTGGCGCCCCCCATGGGTGAGCAGCTGCTGGCCACAGGGCCGCCTCGATGGCTTGACACCTGGACTCCCTGCCCAGTGCTCCCACCCCAGCCCACCTGGCCGTGACGCACAGCTGTCACAGAGGGGACCCGGCCAGCACACCTCCCGCCTGGCTGTTATTGCTCAGTGTGCCCAAGAGCCCTGAACCACGCCTAAGAAATACACTCAGAGAGGCTGAGACAGGAGGATTGCAGGTTGGAGGCCAGCCTTCAGCAGCTTAGTGGGAGCCTCAGCAATTTGGTGAGACCCTGTTTCGAAATAAAAAAATAAATGAAAAGGGCTGTGGGTGTAGCTCAGAGGTAGAATGCTACTTCTGAGGTCAGTTCAATTCCCAGTACATAAGCCGGGCATGGTGCCGCACGCTTGTAATCCCAGCATTCGGGAGGCTGAGACCTGAGGATCTGGGTTCGAGGCCAGCCTCAGCTACCTAGTGAGGCACTCCGCAACTTAGTGAGACTCGGTTTCAAAATAAAGAATAAAAAATAGGGCTGGGGGTGTAGCTCGGAGGTAGAATGCCCCTGAGTTCAGTCCCCAGTACCACCAAAAAAAAAAAAAAAAAAAAATCCCAGTACAGACCCCCAAAAAAGAAATGTACTCTGAGGCTCTGAGACCGGCCAAGACTGGTCCGGAGGCGGCCCTGGCAGCAAGGCCCCGCTCCCTGGGCAGGAACCACTCGTCCCGACTCCTTCCCTCCTGCTGTCTCAAACGCAGGGCCGGGGAGCTCCCGCCACAGCTGACGCGCAGAGAAGCCTTTCCCAAGCAGGACGGTGGGGCAGCCCACGGGGGTCACTCACCGCGCCCGGCTCAGCACGAAGGAGTCCTTGACCATGACCACGGGGCCTAGCTCGGGACACTCGGAGTCATGGTACTGGCTGCAGTCTTCACACCCTGCAGACAGACACGGAGCTCAGAGGGGAAGGCGCCTGGGGAGGGAGGCACCCAAAGAACCCCATCTGGAAATTGGGGACCCCCACCCAATGGGGGCGGTCTGCCGAGGGACACACCGACACCAACACCACAAAGAGAAGCAAGCAAGGGCACGTCCAACAGAGAGGTCTGGGTCACCAAGGCCACCCCGCCCTCAAACACACAGAGTGCAAAAACGAGGCCCCACCCCACCCAAGAGGAGCAGGTTCAAATCCCCCGCCCTCACCTCAATGGTGACAAAGACCAAGGTCTTCCCAGAGAACGCTCATCATAAACCTGCCACACTTCCCTTTCTGAGCCCTGGATTTCCTCTCTGCATTGAGGCCCCCCAACCCTGCAGTGTGCCCTTTGCCAGGAGTCCCGGGGACAAGGATCCTGTTGAGACCACACCCTTGCCAGCACCCTGCCTATTAAGCAAATCGTGTCTCTCAAAGCAAGTCAAATCATGTCGATTTAAAGAGCTTTTCTGTGTTATAAAAATAGAACACGGATGTGGCTCTCTTTGCCCAGACGTCAAGGGTCCAGCCCAGCCCACCTCAGCCCTGCGACAGAACGGGTCCCCACGGAAGACTTACAGATGAACATGATCTCATCGCTGCCATCTTCGGCCATGTCTGGCACCTGTCAGGACACGAGAGAGCCACATGAATGACAAGCTTTCACCAAAGCAATTTGTAAAGACGATTTCTACGGAGGTCTGAGTCCTCAGGTCCGTCAGATTGTGCTTCAAAGGGATCAAGGGGTGGGGTCTCTCAATCGTAGGTTATTTAACATTTTCTCACCTAAAATAATATCTTTTTTTGTTTTGTTTTGTTTTGTTTTGTTTTTTGCGGTCCTGGGGATTGAACTCAGGGGCATTCTACCTCCAAGCTACACCCCCAGCCCTATTTTTGATTCTTTATTTTGAAACCGGGTCTCACTAAGTTGCGGAGTACCTCACTAGGTAGCTGAGGCTGGCCGAGACCCCAGATCCTCTGGTCTCAGCCTCCCGAATGCTGGGATTACAAGCGTGCGTCACCACGCCCGGCTTGATAATATAGTTTTTAAATAGAGGTAATGGATCTGAATGGCTTTGTGACTAGGAGGCCATGCCTCAGACTTTCATCTTTTCATATTAGCCTTCAGTTTCTATTTGTAAAACAGACAACATTTTTAAAAAGCCTGTAATCCCAGTACTTTAGAGGCTGAGACAGGAGGATTACAGTTTCAAGGACAGCCTCAGCAACATGGTGAGGCTTTCAACAATCTAGCAAGACACTGTTTCCAAACAGAAAGATAAAAAGGGCTGGAGGTGAGCCGGGCATGGTGGCACACGCTTGTAATCCCAGCATTTGGAGGCTGAGACCGGAGGATCTGGGTTCACGGCCAGCCTCAGTTACCTAGTGAGGCACTCTGCAACTTAGTGAGACCCTGTTTCAAAATAAAGAATAAAAAATAGGGCTGGGGGTATAGCTCAAAGGTAGAACACCCCTGAGTTCAATCCCCAGTACCACAAAAAAAAAAAAAAAAAAAAAAAAAAGGGCTGGAGGTGTAGCTCGGAGGCAGAATGCCCCAGGGCTCAATCCCCAGTACACATATACACACATACGTATGTGTACACTCCCCTCCTCCCCCCAGTTTTCACACTGCTGCTTCCTGGGTTTTTCCTCCCTCCCTGGGCTGTGAATTCCTTGGGGCAGACATGTTTAACGCCACCTCTGTTCTTCAGTTCCTAACCTGTGCCTGGCATCCGACGAATGCTTGCTCTCTGGAAAACAAGCAATGCCTGGCTTCACGGAGGGCTCTCCTGCCCCACATAAACCTCTATCAACTCTGGTCAGTTCCATTTCCCATCCATCCCTTGAGGGGCATCTCAAAACCACCTCCATAGTGGGCAGCTGAACACAGACTGACCCCACACACATATTTGCAGGGTGACCTGGACATTATTCATTCTGAGGCCTCAGATGCCTAAGCTGTAAAGTGGAAATGAAAATACACACCTTGTGCAGTTTCGGGAGGAGCATAAAGTGAGATACATACAATATGTGCTACCAAATAATCGTCCCCACCCCACATTCTTCCTGCCCTGACCCTGGTGTCCACTGCTGGGTATCTTTTTAGGGAAGAATGCATGCTGGTACTTCTTTGATATTAGTCACCCTCCACCCTATCCTATGCCCAACAGCTTGAAGACTGGAAAGCAGACAACACGAAGCCCCAATGGAAATTCATTTTCTCGGAACGTATGTGTTGTGAACAGAAAACGGAGAGTTGAAAATCTCATGATGAGTGTGAATTAGCTACAAGGAAGCAAGGCAGAGGAGAGAGGGGTTTCCAAGATGCCTTTAAATTGCCAGAAATAACTAGGACATACATTCCTTACCCTCCTCCCCCCACACAACACCGTATTTCTTTTCCTAGAACGTGCATTGAGTTGGAAGCCACCTCTTGGGCCCTAGCAAGCAAGTCTAAGCAGCTTCACACCGCTGCCTGGCCTCCAGGACGCCTGGACAGTGGACAGCACCTGTGGACAGGGGCCAGTGTCGGAGGGAGTTAGCAGATGGTCACCCAGCAAGAGGCAGAGAGGGACAGCATGGTGATCAGCTGGTACGGTTTGGATTTAAAATGCCCCTCAGAGCAGCTCATGTGTTGGACAGTGCAGCCAGGTTTGGAGGTGGGACAGGCTGGGGCGGGGAGAGGAAGCTGGGGATGCAGCCAAAGGCTGTATCTACCGCTAGTGCGCTTGTGCACGCACGTGTGCGCACACTCAAGCGCATGCTCACGCTCGTGGGCGCTGTCTCTCTCTCTCTCTCTCCCCTTCCTGCCACCAGGAGCTGAAGGTGGCTCCTTCTCCACGCCCTAAAGGCCTTCTGCCACAAGGCAGCTGATCATGGACTGACCCCTCCAATCGTGAGCCCTAAACGAAACCCTTCTTCCTCCTACGTTGTGCTTGTCAAGCATTTTAGTCACCGCACTGGGAAAGCAGACTGTGCTGTGACAAAGTCCCTCAGATCAGCCTAAAGGAGGAGAGCTTTGCCTCGGCTGGTGATTTCAGAGGCCTCGGTCCGCAGACGGTTGGCCCTGCTGCTCTTGGGCCTGTGGTGCGGCAGCACATCTTGGTGGGAGCACATGGCAGAGCACAGCTTCCTGGCCCTCCAGGAAGCCAGGAGAGGGCGAGGGGCCGGGCCCCAAATCCCCCTCCAAGGACACACCCCAATTGGCTACGCTCTCCAAGGAGGCCCCTCCTCTTAAAGGTCTCACCACTTCCCAACAGAGCCCAGCTGGGGACCAAGCGGTGAACACATGGATTTTCAGGGGGCATTTAAGATCCAAAGAATAACAGACAAGGATGCAGAGGCAGCCCTGGGTGGGGTTTTAGAAGGAGTCACACCCACAGCCTGAGGACCTGCAGACCCACTGCAGTAGCTCCATGCCAGCGGCAGGTCACAGGGCCCCCAGGATTGTCAGAACTGGAGCAGGGCACATGCGGAAGGGAGCCCTCTCACCTTGCCTGTTCTGAGGGCCTGGATAAATCCGTGAGGTCACCTGCCTCTGACATGAACCTCAAAGACAGCTCAGCCCATCAGCTCCACACAGAGCTGTAGGAAGAGGAAACCAGGCCGGGGAAGCTTTAGAAGAAGCCACAGAAACAGCAAGAGGGGAGGAAAGGACCTGAAGCTTCAGCCTCCTATTACGCTGCTGTGCTGACTATATTTGAACACGAGCATCCTGGGAATGACACTCCTCAGTAGTGGCACCTGGTGCCCAAAGTGTGGCCTCTCTAAAACAGCAGAGATCACAGCCACCCTGGGCCACAGGGAGCCAGGGCACACCTTCAACGTCCGCTCCTTGAGCAAGGCTGTCCCTTTAACACTCCGAATGTGCCTCTTAGAAGTCCAGACTCCAGACTTCTACGGCCCATAAGAGATCCCAGAACAAGGGATCCTAGAAAGTACTACTGGGGGCAAAAGGAGGGAAAAGGGATTACAAAGGTGAGATTCCACCCTTTCAACCACCATTCCTGGGCAAACTTGCCTCTCACCAGTGCCCCTCAAAGTGTGGTCCCCAGAGCAGGAGACTGGGGACGCCAGCACTGCCTGGAATTTCTCACAAATGTAAACCTGTGGGCCCCACCCAGACAGACCTGCTGAATCAGACTCCTGGGTGTGGTCAGGACAGGTTTTCAGAGCCTTCCAGCTGATCCCCCCCTCCCAGCCCAAAACTGAGCCCCCACTTCTCCTTCAACCGTTTTGCAGCTTCTTTTTTTTTTGCGGTACTGGGGATTGAACTCAGGGGCGTTCTACCTCTGAGCTATACCCCCAGCCCTATTTTTTATTCTTTATTTTGAAACAGAGTCTCACTAAGTTGTGGAGTGCCTCACTAGGTAGCTGAGGCTGGCGGCAAACCCAGATCCTCCTGTCTCAGCCTCCCGAATGTTGGGATTACAAGCGTGCACCACCACACCCGGCTTGTTTTGCAGCTTCTAAGAGGACTGCTACCAAACAAACCAATAACAACAACAACAAAAAAGGCAAAAAAACCTATGCACAATTGTGTTTACTAAATGCAATTAGGTCATCCCAGGAGCTCTTGCAACTAAGCTGGTGGGGACGGGTAGGGAGTAAGGGCAGACCTCAGGAAGACATTCTCAAGGACACTGATGACTGCGGTTGACAGGGCAAGTGGCAGTAATGACAAGTGTCAGAAACAGTTCTGAAGAAGCAGCCTCGCGTGAAGGGAATCCTCTACCTGATCTGGAGCTTAACTAGAGAGCTACAGGAAGGGAGGCTTTGATACTGGCAAAGGGGTGAACAGAAATCACCTGGACAGGACAGAGACCTAGAGACAGACCTGCGCATGCCCAGCTGATTTCTGGCAAAAGCAAAAGTAGTTCAATGAAGCAAGAGAGTCATCTCACAAAAGGTCCTGGAACAATTGGACGCCCACGGGCAAAAACTGAACCGTGACCTCACATCTTCTAAAAAAAACTTAATTCAAGCCAGGCGGGGTGTCACGTGCTTGTAATCCTCGTATTTCCTAGGCAGAGACAGGAGGATCACAGGTTTGAGGCCAACCTCACCAACTAAGGAAGACCCCTCTGCGACTAGACCCTGTTTAAAAAAATAAATAAATAACTGAAAATGGATCCCAGACTTAAACCATGAAACCATATAACTTTTTTTTTTTTTTTTTTGCGGTACTGGGGATTGAACTCAGGGGTGTTCTACCTCCGAGCTACACTCCCAGCCCTATTTTTTATTCTTTATTTTGAAACCGAGTCTCACTAAGTTGCGGAGTGCCTCACTAGGTAGCTGAGGCTGGCCTCGAACCCGGATCCTCCGGTCTCAGCCTCCCGAATGCTGGGATTACAAGCATGCGCCACCATGCCCGGCTCAGAAACCATATAACTTATTAGAAAAACACAGAAGGAAACTGTTGGGTTCCTCCTATGTTTCCTGGAAACATCCTGTAGTTTTACGCTTTACAAGTCAATCTATTACCCAGGCTGAGCTCGTCTTTGCATACATTGCTCAGCTGGGGCTGGAGGTGCAGCTCAGTGACACGGCCTTTGCCTAGCACAACTGAGGCCATGCATTCGATCCCCAGCACTGGGAGAAGGAAGGAAGGAAAGATGGAGGGAAGGAAGAGGGGAGGGAGGGAAGGCGGGCAGGCAGGCAGGTAAGTTTGGTTGAGGTCAAGGTAATCTGGGACCCCTGGGTGTCTAGCAAAGTCAGGACTAGTGAATGGCTTGTGCACCTGTCAAAACCAGTCTGCCATGCTTTTGCGTCTGTTTCTGGCTCGCTCTTCCCATTGGTCTCTGCGTCTGTCTCCCCGCCCACAGCACACTCGGTGGAGTCAATCAATGCTTCTTTCTCACTGCAGCTTTAGACTGCTGACTCTCCCACTTTAGCTATCCTGGCTCCTTTGCCCTTCCATGTAAGTTTTCAAACAATCTTGTTGACAGCGATAACAAACCTTGGAGGACTCAAATATGCAATGTTAGTAACATTTTATTTAACCGCATATATCATTCAAAATGCTATCATTCATGTAATTAATACAAAGCTTTTTGCATGTGTACGATACTGGGGATTAAACCCAGGAGGGGTCTACCTCTGATACACCCTAAGCCTTATTTTGTTTTATTTTTTGTGTCTATGTGGCACTGGGGATTGAACCTATGGGTGTTCTACCTCTGAGTTACACCCCCAGCCCTATTTTTTATTCTTTATGTTTGAAACAGGGTCTCACTAAGTTGCGGCAGGCCTCACTAAGTAGCTGAGACTGGCTGTGAACCTGGATCCTCTGGTCTCAGCCTCCCAAGCACTAAGATTACAAGCGTGTGCCACCACGTCCGGCTTTAAATATTTTATTTTGAAACAGAGTCCCTCTAAGTTACTGCACATTGGTCTCAAACCTGGGATCCTCCCATCTCAGACTCCCAGTGCTAGGATCACGGAAGTGTGCCACCACGCCTGGCTCAAGGAATTGTCTTTTAAGTAAGAGGAACAGCCTTCCCACTGGGTGCAAGCCCTCATAATAATAAAAGCAGTAAGGGAGAAATCACTAAGGAAAAAACCGAGAGGATTTTCAAAAATACATGCTACAACAGTCTTGAAAGATGGCCCTGTGGCATGGGTCAGTGGGTGGGCAGAGAGGGATTCTGTGGCCAAACCGATCGGTGGCCATGCAGACCCCACCGGTGAGCCAAGATGCCCAGGAGCAGGCCAACGCCCGAGGAGCCATGCAGTGAGAGCTGCTGGAATCCGGAGGCCCCCGCAGCTCCCAGCCTATTTGGGCTGAGACAGGAGGATCGCAGGTTTTGAGGTCAGCTTCAGCAACTTTAGTGAGATCCTCAGCAACTTAGCAAGACCCTGTTTCAAAACAAAAAAATAAGGCTCGGGATATAACTTGGAGGTAGAATGCCCCTGGGTTCAATCCCCCGTACCAAAAAAACAAAACAAAAGAGCACAGCTCTGCTTAGGTGGGTGCACTAGCACAGACTCGTTGAGCCTGGCAGGCGCACGGCATGGCAGGCCTGGCACAGGCTCTGTGGCAGCCATGGCCGGAACGCAGCACTGCCCAGAGTCCGATCTCCAAGGGCCACTCATTGGTCCCCCCACTTACCAGGCCGGGACCTGCTGGCC
>PVLC010042869.1:0-12782 GCA_004027655.1 Graphiurus murinus | reverse complement strand
AAAAAAAAAAAAAAAAAAAAAAAAAAAAAAAAAAAAAAAAAAAAAAAAAAAAAAAAAAAAAAAAAAAAAAAAAAAAAAAAAAAAAAAAAAAAAAAAAAAAAAAAAAAAGAAATCAGAGAGAAATTTTAAATATGTAGCTTGAGACAAATAAAAATGTCAGCCAACATACAAAAACTTATGGAGCAAATGCAAATCTAATAGAAAAGTTCTTAGGTATAAATTTGTATATGTTGTTCTTTGTTGCTGAGTAGTATTCCATTGTGTGTATATCCCATAATTTTGTAATCCATTCATATGTTTGGCATCTAGGTTGGTTCCATGAATTGGCTATTGTGAATTGTGCTGCTATAAACATGTAAATGCATATATATTACTATAATTTTCTGATTTCAATCCCTTTGGATAGATACTCAGGAGTGGTATAGTTGGATCATATGGTGGATCCATTTCCAATTTTCTGAGGAATCTCCACACTGATCTCCATAGCAGCTGTACTAATTTGCAATCCCATCAACAATCTAAAAGAGTTTCTATTTGCCCACATCCCTACAGCACTTATTGATGTTTGACTTCTTGATGATTGTCACTCTGATTGAGGTTAGATGGAATCTCAGTATAGTTTTGATTTAAATCTCCCTGACTTATAATGATGTTGAAAATTTTTTCATGTTTTTATTGGTCATTTGTAGCTCTTCTTTTGTGAAGTGTTTATTTAGTTCAATTACCCATTTCTTGATTGGGTTATTTGATTTTTTTAGTGTTAAGTCTTTTAAGCACTTTGTATAGTCTAGATATTAGTGCTGTATCAGAGAGATAGCTGGCAAATATCTTCTTCCATTCTGTAGGCTCTTTTTTAGACTCTTGATGAGCAGAAACTTTTTAGTTTAATGCTATCCCATTAATTAATTCTTTTTTTAAATTTTCTGAGATTCTGGAGTCTTTTTGAGGAAGTTTCTACCCGCGCTCATATGTTGGAGTGTTGGACCTATGCCCTCTTCTAGTAACTTCAAAGTCTCTGTTCTAACTTTCAGGTCTTTGATCAATCTTGAGTTGACTTCTGTGCAGAATGAGAGGTAAGAATTTAATTATATTTTTCTACAAATGGATAACCAGTTTTCCCAACACCATTTGTTGAAAAGTTTGTGGACCTCGACAATATTATGTTAAGTGAGATTATCCAGTCACAGAAAGTGAATAGTCATATGTTTTATCTCATTATGTGGAAGCTAGGGAGTAATTGGGATACCAGAGGGACTTCAGATAATGGATGAGAAATACAGTGGAAGCAGGAAGGTGATCTAGGAGAAGAGTGGAGGTGGGGAGGACCAATGAAGGAGTCACTTCTATTAACATTATTTACACATATGAGAATACCAATGTCAACCTCAATACCCTAAAAGGGGAAGGGGGGAGAATGGGAAAGGAGGCGGGAAAAGCCCACCAAGTGCTGTGTGCATGTATGTCAACATCACTATAAACTGTGTTATGATGTGAGACTATAATGCCCCAATAAAAGTATATAAAATTGCATATAAAATAAGAAATATCAGAAACAAACAACTTAATTTTAAATCTCAAGGATTAAAAAACAAACTAATCCCACTGTTAGTAGGAGGAGAGAAATAAAGATTAAAAAACGGGGCTGGGGGAATAGTTCAGTGATATAGAACATGCTTAACATGTGAGGAGCCCTGAGTTCAATATTCAGCAAGCATGTGTGTGTTTGTGTGTGTGTGTTTGTGTGTGTGTGTGTGTGTCTGTGTGAGTCTTCCAGAATCTGATCAGTTCTGCTTTTATATCTTAATGAGTTTTATTTAAAATATCAGTTGAACTGACTTATTTTCAATACTGAGTCATCCTGTTGAGGTTTGTAAAAGATGATGTCTATATGGCTAACCAAATGTTTGACTTTTCACTAGACACTTTCTAAATTCCATAGAATGATCCAATATATAAACTTGTACCCAGCATAATTGTACTTGTACAAAATAAATATGATACATTGTGGCATATCCTATGTGGACCACTTCATTAATGATATGGTTATAAATTCAAAATCTTCACAGCACAAAAACCCTATAAATATTTCATGACAAATTCAGGCTATTAAATCATACTTCGAGAGAAATCAGCAATCCACAGACCAGACAGAGGTAATGACACTTGGCATCAAAGTGTCAAAAGATTCACCTGGTAAGGAAAAAATAACCCCATTTTCTTTAAACACGGGGTCAGCAAGCTTTTCTCCTTGGAAGAGTAATGATTTCAATGTGATTGCCCTTCAGCTGTCAGAATACAAAAGGTCAGATTTGACCATTTGTTATTTTTACATGTACTTATTGAGTTTATCTATCAGCTAGCCTAAATTTTTCAGTAATTACACAACTAATTTTGAGTGCTAGTGGGAAAGAAGTGAATCATATGAAATAGAAACTGTATGTTAACCTGTGAAACAGATAGCCAACAATAAATTGATGTGTTAGGTTGGTTTGAAATATTAAAGTTTAGAAACTATTCAATGAGTTGGTGAGCAGTTGTTTTCCTGTCATATCAACCAGAAAAAGATACATTCTCCCTTATTACTCTTAATTTTAAAATAATTTAAAAATTGTTTTCTTATATTTTTATCTATTTCTGTACCATTTCTCAAATTACTTACTCAGTGTTAGAGTTAATTTTTCAAGATGCTCTATCAAGAAATTCAGTTTATTACAAAGTTCCAAAAGTACTAGTTATTAATTTTGTATGATACTTGGGCTATTAGGCTATATCCAATATTTTCAACCAATGTTTTCAGGAGTCCCTGTATATCTAATTAAACATACAGATGCTCCTCACTCTATGACAGGATTAACTCCCAATATATGCATCATAAGTCAAAAATGCAAATACTACTCCTTATCTGATGAATCTTATAATTTAGCTACACAGTGTGCTGGGAAGTGTCAGTTGTTTATCCTTGTTTATATGGCTGACTGGGAGCTGAAGCTCATTGCCACTACCAAGCATTGCAAAAGAGTATTGTTTCACAAGTCCCTAGTCCAGGAAGATCAAAATTAAAAATTCAAAGATTGGTTTCTACTGCATGTGTGTTGCTTTCACACAGTTCTCAAGTCAACAAATTGTATGTCAAACTATCATAAATTGGGGATCATTTCATCTTATCCAAACTGTAATCAAAGCTTTTTTCATATGACTGAAATTTGGAGGAATTTTTTACATTATTTTTCCCTCTGGATTTCTTTATAGCTTTATTGATGTACAGTTTGCATTAGCTACAATTACCTATTATAAAGTGTACAAGTTGATGATTTTGGTAGTCATATATAATCATGCATCCAATCATCACCATAAGCAAGATACAAAATAGTTCTATCATCCTCAAACATTTCTTCTGCCTCTTTAATTGCTTCCCCTCACCCTGATATAAGGTAATAGAAGACCAATTACTGATAGTTTTTGTTGTTGGTGGTGGTGGTGGTGGTTTTTGTGTGCATGGTACTGAGGATGGAACATAGGGGCATTCTATCTCTGAATTATATTCTGAGCCCTTTTTATTTTTATTTTGAAACAGAGTCTCACTTAGTTGCTGAGGACTTCACTAAGTTGCTGAGGCTGGCTTCAAATCCATGATACTTCCAAGTATTGGCATTGCTGGCATGCACTACCACACCCAGCTAATAATGTTCTAATGTTAGTAAAATAGCTATGACTTTAGCCTAAGCCTTATGTTTGTTTACATTACTTTGGAGAGAAACAGAACATGTGTTTGTTAAACTGTGAGTTGTAAGGAAAAGAGGACTCTGGCTAAATAATAGAGGTTTACTTAAAAGGTAAAAAAAAGCAACTCTGTTCTAAGACTCAGCCATTCCAATTTCACTTCACGTTTATTTGCTCTGCTCCTAGTGCTTTGGTCACTGACACTGCTAATGCTGTTGTCCCTCTCTCCTCTCAAATTCCAATAATGTTGCTGTTGCTAGGGTTCCTTCTTCTCTGTTGGTGGCAGCAGGCCTTGGGTCTCTTTGGAGTGACTGCCTTGTGGGTGGAGGAGAAAGAGAGCCTTTGATTTTACTCCTGGTCCCATTACACTTGAATGTTTCTCTCTACACTTTTGCCTCAATGTTCACTTCTTATATTCCACTATCCTGTCTTCTCTGTACTTCTCACTCCTAATTCCAGATGAAGTTAGGCTGACTTAACTAATATTTTTCATACTAGTTGAAAGAACACCATTTAGGTTAGATAGTATTCCTAAAATATTTTTACTATATTGTTCTTGTAAGATTATAACCAATCCCCCTACCTTTCAAATCTGGGGTTCTCTACCAATAGTGTATTTCCAGAAACTGCCAAACCAGAGTATTTTACAAATTACTATTCATCCTATTGTCTGTTGTAAAGTGAGTATTCCGACGTAGGCTGTGACGTCACTGCTCAAATCAAAGCATAAGACTTTTCTGTACCATGAGAAAGGAGTATTAAAGTTGTGGATATGTTTGATACAATAAATATTCATGTGCACACATACATATGTATCTACAGAGCACCCCTACCACCATACAATGGAGACTGATTGCATTTTGCCAGCTTATTTTAATATATAGGTTGTGTTTCAGTAAGCATCCTCACCTCTATGATCCAAACACCTCACATGCACACTAGAGGACGGAAATTTATTTGCTTCTGGATCTCAAGATTGCAAGGATTGTGTGTGTGTGTGTGTGTGTGTGTGTGTGGATGTATGTCCCATTTTACACCAGCCACCAAGCAAGAACTGAGGCAACAGGTCCTTAAATAATGATGATGGGGATCACAGAAAGAGGAAAAGATCAAAGAGATAGGGTTTGAGTCAAAGCTACAACTGAGCAGGAATGGGACACACACACACACACACACACACACACACACACACACATACACAAACATAGACTTTATGCATCCATGTCTTAGAGACCCACATTTGAACATAGCATCCTCCGGGCCATGAAGTCCAAGGAATATTTTAAACCCATGCTAAACACGTTGTATGAAAATTTTATATCAGGTAATATAAGTAGTAAAACTCTTAAGAAAGTGCATGAAACAGTGTACAAACCATTAAACAAATGAGTTAACTATTAGTAGGTAGGCAAATTTAGCTACTATGATTTCCTAGGTTAATGGTATGTAAAAATAGCTACATATTTGAGCCACTTGGCAAAGTTTTACAAATATAACTCAGTGCCTCACCCTGCCATTTACCCAGATGATATCTCTGCTAATGATTCTCTTAAGAATTGCTAGTCAAGAGCCTACAAACCTAGTAATTGATAATTGAAGTCAAGGCCACCAGTTAGCATAGATCATACCAGAATCAAACAGTAAAATTCTGGTTAGCAGGACCTCTAACCAGAATTGTACTGTTTGGTTTTGATTGATAACTCACTACCACCAATAAATATATAGGATGATTTAGTTCTTCCAGGTATTGTTTTCACAATCCAAAGTAGAGATATAAAGGTTAAAATGTCATGTTATGTAGCAAAATGCTACAGATAGAAAATTGAGAAAAAAGAGCATAAACAACTTCAAAGTCACATAGCTAATGACAAACAAGACAGGGTCAAATTATTCTGAATATATATATATATACATACATGTGCATATATATGTATATATATACATGTATATATACATATAAAAGATTGGGTAAAAGATTAACAAAACCCAATCCCCTTCTGAAAGTTAAACATGGTTTAACTTTCTAACTTAGTTTTCCAGGAAAACTGATAGAGCATCAACTTTTTTAGTAAGCTATTATTAGATTGCCTCTAGACTGTATGACCTATAACTACTTTTAGAAACCTATAATTTTAGGTATGTCCTAATTATCATAATTAGTCATGCAATGTGTTGCTTGCATCCCCTGGCTCAAATCTAGAGACTTCTGACTATGAAAGTATTTAAGTTTGTGGAAATTCTAAGTAGCCTTTCAAGCATGAAAGGTATTTTATTATTTCAACTGAATTGAAGATAGGCTTGGAGTACTCCATCAAAGATGGACTTCAAGAGATTGTGCTTTAAAAACCAAAATTTTTTTTCATTTTATGACATACATTGGACACATCTAATGGCATATGTGTGTCACCTAAAAAGGTATAATGGATTCATTATTTTGCATATTGAAATCTATAGTAATGATTTTGAATAATAAGAAAGGGTACAAATGATCATACCAAGAAACTTAAAGCATAGTGTATTACAAAAAATTTTAAATTGTTTTGACAAATCCCAGATGAATTCAGTTATTTTTAATAAAATTTCTTGTTCTCATGGTGAAGTATCAAGAAAAATACAGGATAAGC
This sequence comes from Graphiurus murinus, assembly GCA_004027655.1. Taxonomy (NCBI): domain Eukaryota; kingdom Metazoa; phylum Chordata; class Mammalia; order Rodentia; family Gliridae; genus Graphiurus; species Graphiurus murinus. Next base: position 6,438 of record PVLC010042869.1, on the reverse strand, counting down.
TATTTATATACATTTTGTTCAATTTCACTAAACACACATAACAAATTATAAACAATAAATCGAGGGTTAGAACTACTGAATTTGTCAAAATTACACTCTAGTTTACTCGAATTTATGAAAACAATATTTTAAAGGAAATAAGTAACAAACACTATTCTGCTATTTAGAGAACAATGTAGATTCATAATGGAAAAGAAAAACTCAGACCTGTGCATCTTTTAGTTGGTTTAATTCCATCACTTTGCATATTCACCTAGCCTGAGAAAATTATAAAACTATTTATCTTAGAAATAGAATTAAAATTACTAAACAATATTTCCTTCCACTATAAATGAGCTCAATACTTAGGAACTTCATTTTAATAAGTAAATTTGTCCAATATGCAGATCAAACTCCAATGTTAATTAACCTCTTTCTAGAAAACTCTGAATAATAAAATTCAAACAGAATTTAAATTATAACTTATGTTAAATTTGATTTCCATTTTGATAAATTATTTTCTAATACTGATTTGCATTTTAATTTGAAGAGTAGTGATTCTATGTAACCAAAAATTTTAGCTGTGGAATATTCACTGGGACATATGAGCCACTAAAACTTCACACATAAGTTAGAAGGAACAAGGCTTAAGTGGAATCAATAAGAGGGGTATGAATGACTGGAAATAAAATGATGGGGTGAGGAAGAAGTAAAAAAAAAATGGAGATGAAGGCAGGTTGCTCAATTGTGGGTCTGGAAGAAAGAAAAAGAATTAAATTCTTCCTGACCAAAAGATCCCCTTTGGATATATCCAGAAGAATCACTAAATTTCCCAAGAGTGTAGACTCTCTTTGGTCTCTCCTAGAAACTGGGCACAAGCAGATACTAATGAATAACAGAGAAGAAAAAATAATAAAAAAGGAGAAAGTTGGATAACTCCAGATTACACCATGACCCAGCTCAGTGACTGCTTACCATAACCCAGTATTGAAGAGATAAAGGTGACAGACTTCCAGCCAGGGGAATAAATATTGGGGTGGGTAATACTATGCTAAATGCACCCCTTCTTTTAGAAAAATGGTCTCCAACTAAGGCAATGGCAAGAAGCTAAGGTACATGGCATCATGGGACAAACAAATTTCATAGTTAATGCTGCAATTCCCCAAACTGATGCAAGTTAGGGATTGCAGGCATAGTAAATTGACTAGTTAACAGATACTTTTTAATCCACTGATTCTTGACGGGTTAATAATTCCCAGTATTATCAGATGTATAATATGAAATAGGTTATAAGTTGATAATGGAGCAGGAAGAAGGAGTAGAAGGATTTAGAATAGCAATTCCCAAACTGTAACATGCATATGAATCAAGGGGAGATCTTATTAAAACATAGGTTTTTATTCAGCAGATTTATGGATAAGACTAATATTCTGTATTTCTAACACACTCCCTGGTGATTCCACTGTTACCTGCCCATGAACCACACTTTAAATAACCAGAAATTATAGAATAGAATAAAGAAAAGTAAAACCTTCTTAGCATTGGGTATGGAGTAATACGAAAAAGGGGACAATACGTAAACCATATTGTGTTAAAATATAGCAAGATCACAGCCAAACAATTTGGTGCACTATGCCAAACCTGATCATACAATCTTCTTCACAATTCATATTAGTATCAGCAGCCCAGTACCCAATACATGCAACCTCAATTAAAATGTAATGTCTAGTAAAAACAATCTGTATACATTTCTCCATATGGTAAACTATTTCTGGATAACACATTGCCACTTTATAATTGTTTGAATTGATACAAAATTATTATGGAATTTCCCACAAATACTATCTTTTAATTCCAGTTGGAAATATTGTAGTCCCTAGGTAGACTGGTGAATTGTACATTATAACCTAATATAAAAAGGTACTTCTTTTTATACATATAATTTTATAGTGAAATATTTTTTTCATTTACCTTCAAAGTAATTTAGGTATGACATGAGAACAATATGTAATGACTAGAAAAAGAGATTAGAAAAAAGAAGCGTGAGATAGAAGTACACAACACCCAGCCTTAGGCAAGCAGGTGGTATAGCAAGGGCACTGTGTGGAAAAGAGTGAAGAAATATGGTGATCTAAAACTAGAAAAGTCAGGAGATTGTGTCTCCTTGTATAACTCAAGTGACAGTCACACCTATACAGACAATAGGTTGCTTCACGGTATATTGCATGAAGTGTAGCAGAACAAAGAACTAGGAAGTAAAGTATAATCTACAAGAGCTATTGTTGCCACTGTACCTAAAGGAGGATATATTTTATAAAATCCTGCTTACAATTTTTGACTTCTGGGAACTTGGCAGGGAGATTTTTTTTCCGAGAACTGGTTAAAGAGTCACTTGCTGTGCTGAAACCCTATTTTTAAAAAAAATATGGTTCATGTTGAACACTGGGAGTTAGAAAATTCAGTATCAGCTAGGTAGAGAACACTTACATGACCAGACCCCAATAAAAACATTGAGCAATAAGTCTTTTTTTGACCTCCTCTGGTAGATGGTATTTGACATGTACCATCACAACTCTCTGCTGGGAAATGAAATGCACTCTCTGTGGCTATACTAGAGAAGAACTCCTTAGAAGCTCACAGCTGGCTTCCTTGGGACTTTGCCCCATGGACCTTTTCCCAGTGCTGATTTTATTTTGAATCCTCTTACTATAAATGATCACAGCCATAACTATGACTACATGCTGAGTTCTCTGAATCCTCCCAGAAAATCACCAATGCTGGAGTATTAGCTTTCCACTACTATAACAAATACCAGAGATAATCAGCTTATAAAGAGACATCTATTTGGGCTCACAACTGAAGAGGTTTCACTCCATGATTGGTTGGCTCCACTGTGTTGTGCTTGCAGTGGCACATCATCATGGGAGAAGATGACAAAGCAAAAGTGTACTCCTCATGGATAGAAAGAAAAGTAGAAGGAGAGAGAGGGTAAGGACAATAATAAGGAGAAAGAGAAAAGGATACGAAGGAATATTAAAAAAAAAAAAAAAAGGTGAAAGCTGGGCTTGCTATCTCCTTCAAGGGCACACCTCAATGACCTGAAGATCTCTGACTATGTCCTATCTACTAAAGGTTGAACCACCTTCAAATAATGCCACAGGCTGGGGTCCAAGCCTCTAACACATTGGCCTTCAAGAGACATTCCAAATCCAAACTATAGCACAAGAGATAGCCTTAGAGGGCTTGGTCATTGTATCCAAAGTTACAAGGCATAAAGTAACTATGGAAAAAAAAAGTCAAACACTGAGTTTGGTTCATACACATACTTCAATTTCCCAGATTAGTAGCAGTAGTATTTGTCTGTGATTAACACACTTAGAACTTCATGGCAATCTTCACTTTTCTTCTTACAAATCTTTGCTCAATATTCAGAGCAGAACAACTTTATGTGTTCACCTACCCCTACTTTCTTGCTTCTATCTTTCCACCAGTAAGATGATTCACCCACCACCACTTTAACATTGACAAACTATGCACTGGAACCACTTTTTACCCTCTCACCACTTTATATTGTATATCTTATTTCTAACTCACTGGAATTTCATTCTCCAAATCTCATTTACTTGATCTTTTTCACTATCCGCTACTGCTATCCTTACTGCTTACTAAAATACCCAGATTTTTCTTTCTTTAGATAGATCCTTATTAGACATATATCAAATGCTAATGGAATCAAAGCTAAAATCTTAACATGACTTATAAGGTTCTTAGTTGCTTGATCCCTGCCTACTGCTCCAGCTTCAGCTTTCATCTCCTCTGAGCTCCAAAGATGTTGGCCTTCTCTCTGGAGGAACTGAAAACAGAGAGTCTATTGTTCTTAGCATTTATTGCCACATTACCTTAAAATAGTACCTGGAGCATATTAAAAACTAAGTATTTTTAGTGAAAAAAATGAATTAATCAATGAATGAATGTAGTCATTGTCCTAGAATATTATCAGATTTAAAAAGGTAAATAACATACAATTTTCCCACAAGGGAATTCTACCTATGAGGAGCAATAAACACATGCCACTGAAATACCAACAAGACAGCACAGAAGAAGGAAAAAAAAAAAAAAAAAAAAAAAAAAAAAAAAAAAAAAAAAAAAAAACTATAAAAGTGGCCACTAGAGGGAAGTGGTATAATTTACAGGGTTCCTTGTTCAAGCTCTGCCTGCAACAACCATGCTATCATTGCTATAAGCATCACCAGCCTAGATTCAAGCATATTCATTATGCTTCTATCCCATTCTTGCCTCTAACTCCAAAATCTTCCCCTAAAGTTGAGTAATGGATATCTTAATAAATCATGATTCTAGTACATCACCTCCCTGATTAAAACAACAAACTGCTTTGTGGAGCAGCAAATAGGTTCATATGTCCATGTTGAGAAGGCAGTTATTAAAGAAAGATAATACAGTCCTGCATCCCTGCATTGCTACATGCTAAGCTCACAAATGCAAGCATTCTATCAATAATGAGGATGAGAACAATAAAATCATAATGCCTGACTTCTTTCAAACTTTGTTGTACTATTAGAGTTTCTATACTCCAGCAAGCTTTAACTAGCTCTTAAAGTAAATCAAATATTGTAGAGGTAAAGGCCCACTCCATTCCTATGGAAGTGAAAACTCCAATATAAACTACATTTTTGCAAGGAAAATAAAATATAATGTAGTCTAAATAAAAATGCTACAAACAAAACTGAGCTACCAAGTATGAACCTGTGATCCTTTTATCTTATCCTCCCAAGTACTGGGATTACAAGCATGCACCACCATGCCCAGCTGAAGAACTGAAATTCTATTTGCAGATTAAATAATCTTATATTTAGAATACCCAAAAACCCAACCAAAAGTTTTCTAAAACTGTTTAACAAATTCAGTGATGTAGCAAGTTAAAAAATCAACCTAAAAAATAAGTAGCTTTTCTATATGCCAACCATGAATATACTGAAAATCCAGAAAACAATTTCATTCCCAATAACCTCAAAAGCAATAAAATATCTAGAAATAACTAATCAAGGAGGTAAAATACCTCTACAGTGAAAATTATAAAACACTAAAGAAAGAAATTGAAGATGTTAAAAGATGGAAAGATATCCCCTGCTCTTGGATAGACAAAATAAATATTATCAAAATGGTCATTCTGCCAAAAGTGATCTACAGAGTCAATGCCATCCCTACCAAAATGCAAATAACATTCTTCACAGACCTAGAAGAAAAATCAGTCCTAAATTTCACATGTAGAAACAAAATATCCAGAACAGTCATAGCAATTCTCAGCAATAAGAACCATGCAGGAGGCATCACCAATTATACTACAGAGCTACAGTAATAAAAACAGCATGGTATTGGCACAAAAACAGACACATAGACCAATGAAACAGACTAAAAGATAAAGAAACAAATACACATGCTTATAGCCAATTGATTTTTAATGAAGGTGCCAAACACATATGTTGGAGAAAAGAGAGCCTTTTCAACAAATGGTGTTGGGAAAATCGGCTACCAATTTGTAGGAAAATGTAAAATCTCTGCCTCTTACCCATTCAAGAGTAAACTGAACATGGATCACAGACCTGGCAATTAGACCAGAGACTTTGAAGCTACTAGAGACATACATAGTCTAACACTCCAACAATACAGGGACAGGTATAACTTTCTCAATAAGACCCCTAAAGCTCAGGAAATTAAAACAATAATTAGAAAAATGGGATATCATTAAAATAATAAGGTTTTGATCATCAAAGTAAACCATCAAGAGTCTCAAGAGAAAGCCTACAGAATGGTAGAAGATCTTTACCAGCTATTCTTTTGATAGAGGACTAATATCTAGAATATACAAAGAACTTAAAAGACAATGCTAAAAAAAACAATTCAATAAAGAAATGGAAAATTGAACTAATTAATACTTCAAAAAAGAAGAGATACAAATGGCCAATAAATCCATGAAAAAAAGTTCAACATCATTAGCAATCAGGGAGATGCAAATCAAAACTTCACTTAAATTTCATCTAACCCTAATCAGAATTACAATCACCAAGAAGTCAAATAATAATAAATGCTAGTGAGGATGTGGGGAAATAGTAACTTTTCTACACTGTTGGTTGGATTGCATTTGTACAGCTGCTATGGAGATTAGTGTGGAGATTCCTCAGAAAATTGGGAATGGATCCACCATATGATCCAGCTATACCATTTCTACATATCTATCCAAAGGGACTAAAATCAGAATATTATAGTAATATATGCATATCTATGTTTATAGCAGGATATTTCACAATAGCCAAATTATGGAACCAACCTTGGTGTATATCAACAGCTGAATGGGTTACAAAATTATGGGATATACACACAATGGAATTATGCTCAGCAATCAAGAAGAACAAAATAATGTCATTTGCAGGAAAATGGATT
>PVLC010042868.1:0-12766 GCA_004027655.1 Graphiurus murinus | reverse complement strand
AGAGAGAGAGAGAGAGAGAGAGAGAGAGAGAGAGAGAGAGAGAGAGAGAGAAAGAGAACTAATATTTAGGATATACAATAAATTTTTAAAATTTAGCGTTATAAAAATAAATAACCTAATCAAAAGTGGGCAAATGAACTAAATAGATACTTCTCAAAAGAAGAAATACAAATGACCAATAAATAACATAAATATCATTCATAGTCAGAGAAATGCAAATCAAAACTTTGCTGAGATTCTACTTAACTCCAATTAGGATGGCAATCATCAAGTATTCAAATAATAATAAATGCTGGTGAAGATGTGGGGAAATAGAAATTCTTATAAATTGTTGGTGGGAGTATAAATTAGTGAAGACAATTATGGAAATCAGTATGGAGGTTCCTCAAGAGGCTAGAAATAGAACCACAATATGATCCAGCTATACCACTCTTCAGTATCTTTCAAAAAAAAAGTAAAGTCAGAATATTATAGTAATACATGCATGTAGATGTTTATAGTGGCACAATTTGCAATAACCAAATTATGAAACCAACCTAGGTGCCCATCAACAGATAAATTGATAAAGCAAATGTGGTATATGTATAGAACAGAATTCTACTCAATCATAAAGAAAAACAAAATTATGTCATTTCTAAGAAAATGGATAAAACTTGAGAACATTATGCTAAGTGAGATCTGTCAGTCTCAGAAAATTAAGGGTCCTATGTTTTCTCTCATATATGGACGCTAGAGAATTTTCCATTCTTGGAGAGATTTAATTATTATTTCTCTGTGATTTTTCTCTCCCAAATTCTTTTCTGTTAAAAATTTTATTTGGTATAAATTGGATCTTTTCATTTTAGCCTTCATAATTGTTTTTGTATTATCTACCTTTATCTTTCTTCTTTATTTATTTGTTTTTACACGTAGCAGAACAAGAAATTTATTATAAAGGGAAAGTACACACTTGAAAATGGGCATATGGCCCATCTCAGAAAGGGTGAGTCACACCTCCCTGCCCCTGTTCATAGCACCTGTTATTTACATATCATATGCTGAGTGACTAATATATGTATGGTGGTAAGAGGTAATATGGGAGGTCTAGGTAGAAACCAGCCACATTATTAGCATCTTACAACTCCTCTCATATGGGTCTTACTATTGCAATAGTTGGTCATCTTGACATCTTGATCAAAGTTCTTGATGTGCATGTCTCAGGGGATATTTTTTCCCTGATACCTTGTAGCAATCCTGTGATTTCTTCACTATTGTTTTATAAGTTAATCAGCAAGCAGTGGTCAGGGCTTTATAATGACAGAATGTAGGTGATATTTGTTCAGGAGTTGTTTGTTCTATATGCTAATCATTTTATAGTTATTCCTTTGTTGAGACTCAGTATTCTCTGAATCCTTCAGTTTATCTACCTCACTGCCCCCCCCCAACTTATTCTTAAGGAATTACAGAAGGAGAATGGTCTATATTTCATAGATGCTTCAAGCTGGAATACCTATACAGGGATCTAACGTCTCTTTCTGCCTGATTTAGAGAAGACAGAGAGAGAGAGAGAGACTGGTCTCAGTTGTTGGAGAAAAGCCGAAATCCATTCATCACCATTATTCTTCCTACTTGTCTAGAAAAACAATTAGGTAATCAAGAGTTACCCTAATGCAACAAAATAATCTGTAGCACAAGAGTCACACAACACGAGAGTCAAAAAAAAAAAAATACCATTTGCCACAAACTTTCTCTACTACACCAATAAGAAAGCCAAGCGTTTGGGCTAGGGACTAAATTGTCAGTCATTGCCTTTACCTGGGCACTCAGATCTTGCAGGGCTGAAGGAACATTGCCTAACTTTCAATCTCTATTTTTTGTGAATCTATTATTATTATTATTATTTATGTTTAAATTATCTCAAGCTCTTAGTTGTATCAATAACCATACTTATAATGTCTTTATTTGATTTTTCTTTAAAACTCCCTATTATTATCTTTGTGTGTGTGTGTGTGTGTGTGTGTGTGTGTGTGTGTGTGTGTGTCTTTTTGCTTACAGGATTCTATTTCCTTCTTGGTACCACAAATTATATAAAAACACTTACTTTGTAGATACTTTATATTGCTTTATTTCACAAGTTTTTTTAGGCTTGAGTTCTCCTGTTTGTTGCATCTGCTCTTTCCCCCTTATGGTAGAAATCGTTTTTAGGAATTCCTTCTCTCACCCTCCCCCCAGCCCCCAACCCTATTTTCTTCTTTTTCTTTCTTTCTTGTTTCTTTTCCCTAAGTATATCCTATAAGCTCTAGGTTATAGAAGCAGTTTTTCAGAGTGATTTTTATTTTACATCTGCTAGTGCCCTCAAGAGCTTAATTAGTCCAATACCAACTTTTATATAAATCATTGGAATTTTATGCCCCTTTATATATTGTAAATTTGAAATTGCTACACATGGAGTTATGTCTTGGGGTTTCTAAGAAGATACTTTTAAAAAAAGTAGAATCCTTGACAGATACAGAAACTCACCTGTTTATTGGGACTTTGGGAGCCTATAGGTCTAATTTTTCAAATTCCATTTTAACAAAATAGAAAGATTTCCCATAGCCTAATCTTACTCGGTGATTACAGATGACAATGTCATCTGGTCCTGTTTGCATAATACTACCCTGTTCCTTACATGTTGGGCTCATCTTAGATATTCTGTTTCCCTCATCTCACATTTAAATCTCATACTGAAGTGTTACCTTGTGTGTTTTATTCTTCTCACTTCAAGTCTTGGTATCTGTTATTTTTCGGTATTTCCAGGTTTCCAGGTCAGCTATGTTTTTTTTTTTTTTCCATCAGATTTGTTTATCATATTATACTCAGAAATTTTAAGAATTAGAACTGTGATAGAAATTCGTATTATTTCAGTCCACCATATTGTGAAATTTAAATTCATTTTATATGCATGTTTTATTTTTGTTTAATTGTAAATTTGCATAGACTGAATATTGTATTTTTCCTATTAATAAGGTTCTTGTTACATATGAAAAATCTCTTGAAGAATATTAAAATATTTATATTCTTTTAGAGATCATCTATCATTATCTGAACAATATAGGCTTCTTATTTGATCACTAACATTTAGTACTGGGTAATATATTGAATGTTTAAAAGTTATACTTTTATTGGTAATTATAATTATACATCATAATGAGATTCAAAGTGCTATATTCATACATGCTTACCTCATTTTATGTACTTTCCTCTGCATCCCCCCTCATATTTTCGGTAAATTAAGAGGTAATGTTGAGCTGGGCGTGGTGGCGCACGCTTGTAATCCCAGCATTTGGGAAGCTGAGACCGGAGGATCCGGGTTCGCGGCCAGATTCAGCTACCTAGTGAGGCACTCCGCAACTTAGTGAGACTCGGTTTCAAAATAAAGAATAAAAAAATAGGGTTGGGGGTGTAGCTTGGAGGTAGAATGCCCCTGAGTTCAATCCCCAGTACCGGAAAAAAAAAAAAAAAAAAAAAAAAAAAGAGGTAATGTTGACACAGATTTACTGTACATATATATGTATATTATAGTGTGGATTTTCTAGTAGGCTAATGAATAACATACTGTTTAAATTGCATTAGAAACCCAGAATGATAACATTTAAGAGAGATTTTGGAGCTGGGTAAGGTGTAACATGCTTGCAATCCCAATACTTGGGAGTCTGAGACAGGAGGATTGCAGGTTTGAGGATAGCTTTAGCAAGTAGTGAGACTCATCAACCTAGTGAGACACTGTTTCAAAATAAAATTTTAATAATAGGACTGGGTATGTAGCTCAGAGGTAGAATGCCCCTGGGATGGATCAATCCCCACTACCAATAAGTAAGTAAATAAGTAAATAAATAAGATTTTGGCATCAAAAAGAGATAAAATGTTAAGAACATCTTAAAAGCAATATTTAAGTGAATTTGTTGTAATACAGAGTCTTACTTTATGGCTCATAAACTAATTATGACTTTTTGATATTGAAACTTTGGTCAAACTTAAGTGCTGACTCTTGCTGTCATACCTCACAGACATTGGAGTAAAATCTAGAAATTAGACGGTTGAATCACAGTGAAAAATGTGTCAGGCAGAATGAATATGTTTTCATGTTAGCTTGGTCATTATTTTATCTCTATATAGGCAAATATAAGAAAAAGAACATTATCAGATAATTGTTATGGTTATTTTAGAATCTGAACATGAATAGCCACTGAACAAGTTTTTCAGACTAAAAACTTGGTATGTCAGTTCGTTGAATTGGAATATAGCTGTCTAATGGGCCCACACTCACATTTATCTGACACCTGCTCTCCCCCATTGATAGTGCTTAAATCCCTGTTGCTTATGTTTCCTCAATGACTCCTTTGTATCTATTATTTCTCTTGCTAAATAGTCTTGCTTGAAGTTTCCAGTTGCCTTTTTGAATCATGTCCCGATCTTTGATCAGATTCTAGTAAGTTTTGTTAGCCTTGAAGCCATTCATTTTCTCCCTTTTATGTGACAGGCTTTGAAGTACTGCTACTTCTATGTACCATTGTCTACTCTGCTTATTGATATAATTAGTTGCTAAGATTTATCACACTCTTCTTATTACTTAGGCATCATGCCATGTTCTTTTCATGTATTCTCCCATGTAAATTTAAAACTCAAAACTATGAAGTAGAAGCATATTATACCTATGTTGTTGATGCATAGAGTTTTATATGACTTCCAAGAAAGTAAGAGAGTCATAATATATTTATTCTAGAACTCTCAAGCATGTGTGTGTGTGTGTGTGTGTGTGTGTGTGTGTGTGCACGCGTGGTACTGAGGGTTGTACCCAGGGGCACTCTACCACTGAGGTACACCTCCAGCCATTTTTATTTTTTGTATTTTGAAACAGAGTCTCACTAAGTTACCATGTGCTGGCCTCGAATCTGTGATCCTCCCATATCTGCCTCCCAAGTACTGAGATTACAGACATGTACCACTGCATTTGGCTATTTTAGAGCATTTCCAACTACTTTAATCTTCACTGGTTCTTGGAATAAAGAGAAAGGAACATATCCTTCACACTCTGTAACACAAAATTATACTAGATCAGGACTATAGTGATTATCCTCACTTTATATTTGAGTAAACAAATCTAAGAAGTTTGGTGTTTACCTAAAACCAAAATTCAACTAATTACTAGCCAACCTGGGAATAGAGTCAGGATCTTCAGACTGAGTCCTGGGGTCTTTCCAATATTGTTCCTCCTCCTTATTTCCCCTTCCACAGCTCCACTTCTTGATAGGTGAACTATTTGATCTCCTGGAGAGATCAGCCAATGTAATGATTATGGCTATATATTAAGTAATGATATCATTATAACTGTGAGAACACCTGTTACCATATACATGTGAAGAAATGACTAGATGAGCATTTTGAATGATGATTTTTCTTTTTTCTCTTTTTTTCTCTCTATACTATGCATCATTTTTAGTCCAGTGAGCAAATATGGATGTTTATAACACAGTCTGAGGAATTAGAACTATGAGTTCTGAGCTTCAAATAAAGCGCTAAACAAACCAACACAACAATCTGTGGAAAAACTCCAATATAGTACTCAGTCATCTAAAATTGCTAACTACTTCAGAGAGACATCTTACCAGGAGAATTCTCTTTTATTATATCCTGAATGAAAAGTTTGTGTCTTTGCTAAGCATGGATACCTTCTTGTTAAAATTTAGAAGCAATATTATTGTCCAGCTGAGATTTTATATGAGTCAACCATCTTTTTTGTTTTTAAAATGACTCAAATACCATGGTAAAGAATTCATTCTTTCAAAGCCAGCAATATATAGAAATTGAATGGCTATAATTGCATATAGGAGGGTGTTTGGGCTTTGTTTTAAAATTTTTAGGGAATGTTATGCCCATGCAAGGTGTCAGGTTGGCAAGTTTGAAGATCAAAGTTCTTTGTTTATGTATAGCACATATGTGGAAGCTAAGACAGCCCTGCTAGCCCATCATGTAGTAACTCTTAATAATAGCTGCCAATTCCAGCAAGGGAGAAAGCAGTTAAGTAGCCATGCTCATCGCTCCTTTGCTGAGCCTGACAGGCAAGGTGACATTGTGATGATTCATTACCCATCAAGTCACAGGGAGTGGAACAAATGACACATTATTGTCCCATGTAGCCAAAACAATATCCCTCAAGAAAACAATTCCTCAGGTGCTGCAAAGACTGAGAGCCCTGTAGGTTCAAAGTGAGGTTTTCAAACTTAAAAAGTGACTAATCAATATTAAACCAAATAGAATTATTTATTTTTCTATGAATAAAGTATTTTCCCCTTTGCTTCTCATCTTTAGGGGATATATTTGTGATACATTTTTTGTCATTATTTAAAATATAATTTTTAATTAAAATCTGGTGTTACTTGCCCAATTATTTAAAACTTAGAAAATTAATTTAAATTTAAAACTGGCAAATTGAATGGCTTTCTATTTTGGTATTTTCCTTGTTTAAAAAATTGAGAGGTGGGATTTTTTCGATATTAACAACCAGTTAATATTAACCAGTTTTATTTCATTTCAGTACAGGTTTAAAAATTGGATTTAACTGAAATAAAAGATTATTGTAGACTAGAGTTCTAAAATGGGATGGTCTATTCTTTATCAACTTTTACTTCTATGAAGAGAATTTCTCCACGGCTAGTTAGCAAATATTTATTCAGTGCCACCCATAAACCAGAATCCGATAGATACTGAGGTTATTAACATGGTTTCTGTTCCCCATAAGCTTACTGTATAGGAGAGACATACACATAAGTAGGACAGTGACACGCTACATACAGATGATTAAAAAGAAATGGTGATATGCCTTTACCTGTAAGTGGCTTCAGGTAATACTGTGTGTTGGAGGTAACAGTGGAGCTGAATCCCACTGGACAAGAATCAAGCTAACCATGTGAAAGGGAGGGCAGGGAGATTCCAATCCTAAAGCAATAATAATAATACCACACAGGCAAGTCATATTGGAAATAGTCTCATCTAAAGTAAACTATTTTATCCAACTCCTTCTTAGAACTACTATCTGACTTGGAAAAGAATCCCTATTTCCCATCATTAAACAAAAATAACAACAAACAAACAAAACTGGTTCTTTGTTTTCTTGCTTTAGGTATTGCAACTTTTTAAACAACGGGATAATTCATTTTATTTATTGAACATTTTCTAGTCCTCTACTCAATACCTAACTGAATCATCTATTTTTTCTATATATTGATTTGCATACAGGAATTTTTTTATTAATTGTATCAATTCATTGAATTTTAAATATTTGATTCAGGGTAAACTACCAATATATTTAGATCGAGAATTTATTGCAAGAGCAACATTTTATTCAAATTATTATAAAAATAAAAATATCCATATTTACAATGGAAAGAATTTATCTCATTGAGAATTTGCTGTCATAGTGCACATGATTATATATAAGGTAGCACTTAGTTAATTGTGTTTATAAGTAAGGAGAAGTATTTATTCACTGTCACCCATGTGCCAATTTCTGTTAGGTACTAAGGTTATCAACAAGTCTCCCAGCTTCCCACATGTCCACTGTATGGGTAGAGAGTTGTACAAAAAAAGGACAGTAACATATTATTCAGATTTAAGTCAGCATCTAGAAAAAATGGATGATTGAGTGAGGCATAATACACAGTAAATGTCTAGAATAAGTTAAATGAAATAAAATTAACCACTTCTTCATAAAAGACAATACCATACTTTTTCTGGTTTTATTTATGCTTTTCACAGTTCAGTTAGACAACTACTTATCTTCAATACAAAATTCACTTGCTTTCATCATTTATAAGGCATATATATATACATATATATGTTACAAAATATCCTTTTCTAGTCACAGATCATCTAAAAAAATGAGAAAAGTTTAAACTTCAGACCTGAAAACATTAACACAAGGAGTATCAAAGCCTCTAGATGCTAGTTTTGAAATTTTTCTTATGTAAACATCAGTGGTCTCACAGAGGACTTTAAGATATCAATTTTTTTCTCTGTTAAACACAGTAGCATTTTAGGATAATGTGTGCTGGCTTCTCTGTTTCTGTAACAGTTCCTAAGACAGATCTTTTCAAGCATAGTAACAAGTATGAATTGTGCTGGCCCAAAGGCTGTGAAAACCAGAAACTGTGAAATGGAGTTCAAGCACAGCCCTTCGGAGCTGGCAGAAGTGCAACTGTAATTTGGGCAGTTTGGTCAGCGTTTTCAACAAATACTTTGAAAACTTTATCTATAAATATATATATATATATATATATATATATATATATACATACATATATATGTATGTATGTATATATACATTATACTGAGCTCTTGTAACTATTATAAGTAAGTTCTTTATTTTTCCATCTATTATGCACATTCTGCTTTTGTGGGATTACAGACCACTCATTGCCTATATGTGATAGTTTTACTGCTGATTGAAATGCATGAATAATTGATACAGACTGGATTTACTATCTTTCATTGCAAGTCCCTTTACACATGATACCAGGATTATGACTTAGGAAATGAACTGGGTGTGAACCACATTTCAAAAGTCCAAACTTATTACTTATTATTTCAAATACTTCTGCTTCATATATTTTTCAAAGGTCTAATTCAACCATAGTAATTAGATTAAAAAGAAAAAAAGCAAAAGATATCTATCCAAACTATTATTCTATTCTGTTTCTTCTAGTCTTCATATTTTCCATTTAGAAATGCAAATTCATTGTCAAATTCATTGGGCCAAAAGATGTCATAATTAAAACTACGGAAACATCCCATTGGATTCCCTTTCATTCAACAAAATATTTTTGACACAAAGCCATTAGAATGAATAAAATTTCTTAAAGTAGAAGTGTCAAGTAACTCCAGTGACCAAAGATTCTTTATCAGCTACCTAGTGAGGCACTCCACAACTTAGTGAGACCTGGTTTCAAAATAAAGAATAAAAAAATAGGGCTGGGGGTGTAGCTCGGAGGTAGAATGCCCCTGTGTTCAATCCCCAGTACCGCAAAAAAAAAAAAAAAAAAAAAAAAAATTGTATCCATTTAATAAGAAAAGAGTAAGAAGGATGTGGATTCCAGTTCTGAGTCTTGCACTTACTGGGAATGTTCTGGAATCTCTCTTGTTCTAATTCATTCAGTGCCTTCAGCATTGGTGATCTCTTCTGCTCTCTGGATGGCTATCTGAGTAGCTTCCCCTGGATGGTCCTGGTTTTAGGTTTCCTTTTATGACCCCCTCCTCAGCCTAAGGAGGGGGGAAGATTGTTTCCTGTTTTTACTAATCCTTGGATTTCCTCAGCTGCTGCCATAATTTTCCCATCACCTGTGTGAACAATTTCTGAGTTCAAATTCTGTCTGCTTAAAATACCTACAGTGGTGTTTGCTTTCCTGACTAGACCCTGAATGATGTGTCTTTCTACATCCCCATTTATTCCTCTGAAAATGGAAATTAAAATACCCATCTCAGAGGGCTACTTTAGGAGTTACAATAATAAAATAATTGAATGAGGAAGCCAGGGGATAGAATAACTGACAAACTCGAAGTGGGGGAGAGGTGTAATGAAGGAGCTAGGAAAGGCTGGAAGAATGAAAATAGTGTTTACTCAGATTTGTTTGTGCCAAGTACTCCAACCCTACAAAGTATTGATCATTACTTCCATTTCTAACATGAGGAAGATGAGGCTTGTAGATATTAAGCAGAATAGATTTAATTCTATGAAATTCGAGTCCAAGTCTGTCCAGATTTTAAATTTATTTTTTGTTTTGCTTTGTTTTTCTGTCTGCCATGATGACTGCTTTTACAAAAGTTCCAGTTATAAACTCCCTACTAAACAGTGTTGGATTTGGCATGCCCTGTTTTTAGGGAATGGAATTTGTAGTTGTCAATAGAATGTAAAACAAAATTTCTTAGCAAGTCTTCTGCTCTGTTTACATGAGATAAAGAAAAATCTTATTCATTTAAAAATACATTTACACCTTTTTGAGGCACATTCATATAGGCTTTTAGCTCTGGTCTAGGACTCAGGTTTAGAAAACCTCTCAGATCAGATGATCAAGATAAGCTATGAATCAAAAATGTTTTGCTTTAAATTGCCTTATTGTCTATGTAAATGCCACCTTAGATTGCCATCTGTTTCCCTTTGCACTGTGAGATGTTTTATCCACAGGGTCTGATAACCTGTTTTTTAATCATCAAAAATAAATCAGGCAACAAAGTTCAGAGATTTTCTGGAAAATACTCTCTGGTTTGAAGAAGAAAAGGATACCTTAAAATAAGTATGCCAGGTGTGGAAGCTAAACACCATAGCAGGTGCAAATTCCCACTTCAAATTTTAGGTTTGTAAGCCTTAGAGGAATTTGGAGAAGTTTCTGTGTGATAAAATTAAGGGTCTTTGAAATTTGTTAAAGGCATTCCTTTATGTTTTGGGCACTTTTACAAGCCAAACAATGTAGTTTATGTAAGGAAAATAACATGCAAAAGCGATTTAATAG
This sequence comes from Graphiurus murinus, assembly GCA_004027655.1. Classification (NCBI taxonomy): domain Eukaryota; kingdom Metazoa; phylum Chordata; class Mammalia; order Rodentia; family Gliridae; genus Graphiurus; species Graphiurus murinus. Next base: position 2,243 of record PVLC010042868.1, on the reverse strand, counting down.
CATGACAAGGATCCATGAAGAACTTCAAAAGCTCTTGACAGCTGTGTAGGGCGAGCTCATATTTTGTGGAATGTAGTGAAGAGGACAGGTGAGCACAGACCTCAGAGTTCCCACATGTGAGATACCTGGGAGGTCTACAGAGTGCTGTGGGAAGCGACGATTTAAGGAAGGAAAACTCTAAACACACACAATTGTGGGAGCCAATATTGGAAAAATAAAAAAGAATCTCCCGGAATTTAGACCTCACTTCCAAGAATTTTGTTCCTGTTCACTTAATTGATTCTTTCTTTGTTCTGATTTTACTTTCATTTGCCTAGGGCCATACCACCTTGAATTATGATCTTCTTAGATTTTATAGACTGAGCAAAGCTTAGTCCAAAGTTAAGTTGTGAGGGGGAAAAGGGACCACCTAGGAGAGTTGTGAATGGAATCACTTAACTCCAAAGTTTATGGATGCAATAAGAAAACCATGAAAAGGGTATGGGTTCTAAACTTGGAACCTAAAAAAAATTAAAAATCTGGTATCTGGCATTAAGATAGGGAAAGTTAGAAAACATATCTCTGACCTTTGATGACTATCATTGAATCTCTTTAATCTTCATTTGGTGTTTATTTTGTAGGATATTATTTGGCAGAGGAAATTAGCAGGTAATATTGATAGTTACTTGAAACCCAGCACTGGACTAAGTAGTTTACTTGACTATCTCATTTAATCTCAAAATAACATGCCAAAAGATGCAGTATAACCAAGTTTTGCAAATGAGAAAACTGAGGATCAACAATGCTAAATCAATTTGTGGAGCTAAAGAGAGCTCAAAGAAAATGGGAAGAACCAAAGGTGAGGATTGGCAAGTAAGACTTACTCTATGCAACAGTGCCAGGATTTTTAAAAAATTAGGAGCTGCCGGGCGTGGTGGCGCATGCTTGTAATCCCAGCATTCGGGAGGCTGAGACCGGAGGATCCGGGTTCGCGGCCAGACTCAGCTACCTAGTGAGGCACTCCGCAACTTAGTGAGACTCGGTTTCAAAATAAAGAATAAAAAAAAAAAAAAAATAGGGCTGGGGGTATATAGCTCGGAGGTAGAATGCCCCTGAGTTCAATCCCCAGTACCGCAAAAAAAAAAAAAAATTAGGAGCTAATGGTTTTTACAACATTTCAAAATTTACCTGTTAAGCAGCAGGCTTAAGCTAGTACATTACTACAGAGAAGCTATCTCTTAGGCAAAACATACTTCAAGAAAACATTTGATACCCTTTGAAAAAATGAGGAGGTTTTCTAATCGTAAAGGGTTTATAAAGACCCCAGGATTTATGCCAGTCTCCAGTTTATCTGAAATTCCGCCCACAATTTCAACATGTTATCAGGACTATGAATGAATGCAGCTATGGAAATACATAAAGTGTGATTGTGCCATTAATCAGGTAAGATCTTTCAAAGTATCATAAATTTCAGTGATCAATGCCGAGTCTCTTTTTGATGACTTGGGGACTCAGCCCATGGATCAGTCTGACAGAGACAAATAAGAAGCTAAATAGGGATGTGATAGTCTGTTAGGGGTGGGAACGACTTGTTAGATTTTCAGACCTGTCATTTGTAGAAGATGCTGGATAATTTGAAAATCTGCATGTCCCTCATCTATGATTCCTTATGCTTGGGAGTGAAATTTTGTGTCATTCCTTGTATATTTTATTTACTTTGGTTCAAAGCCCAAAACATCATCATTCAAATAGTTATTATTCAAAGCATATGTTATTTCTGCCCAAGTTTCAAGTGAATTAGAATTAAAAGCAATACAAAATCTATTTTACCATTTCTTTTTTGTAGATATATACTTTTATGTAGAAATTTAGTGAAAATTTTCAGGATGAGTTCTTTAAAAATATTTTTCCCTGACAATGTAATGCTATTGATGACCTAAACTTGAAAAGTTAATAGCTACATGAACAAAAAATAGATGTGCCTTTTCATTATCAAATATAAGACTATAATACTTGCAAGTCTTCTTATGAATATTTAAATAAAAGAAATCTATTTCTTGAAAACCAACCAATGTAATCTGTGGCATATATCAAGTAACTTCCCCAGGGCACTCATATAATTCAGGGTATCTGTCAGTGTTTATTTGGGAAAATAGAAGCTGTTCTATGTGTCTATGTGAATATACAGAATTAGAGGTACTCACAGATGTGAGAAGCCAGAAGAATGAAAGGCAAGGAGCACTTGCTCAATCTCTTTGCCTGCA
>PVLC010042867.1:0-12728 GCA_004027655.1 Graphiurus murinus | reverse complement strand
TAAAAACTTAGCATGATTCTATTGGTGTTATGAATGCATAGAAACTTTACCTTTATTTATGTCACTTTACCCTCTCCCATTTACAATAATCATTTTAAATATTTCATCTACATAGTATAGACTTTCTTAATTGTTTTAGTATTCTACTTTAATAGTCAAGCATAGTTTACAAAACTTGAGAAGAGAAGGGAAACCTATTATATTTGCAAATAGTTTTACTTATTGTTGCTTTTTCCTAATTTTCCAGGATTCCTTCTTTTATCATTTTCTGTTTACAAAAAATTCCATAGCCATTCTATTAGGGCAGGCGTGCTATCATCAAATTTCCCTTCATTTGAGAGTATCCTTATTTCCCCTTTACTCCTGAATAATATTTTTGCTGGGTAAGGATTTAGGTTGGCAGGTTTTTTTTTCTTTCAGCTCTTGAGAAATATTATGACATTTTCTTCTTAGCTCCCCTCACTGGTTTCTAAGGAGAAATCTATTGTCATTCAAATATTTTTTCTCCTCTAGGTGAAATTTTCTTTTTCTCTGCCTGCTTTCAAGACTTTTTCTTTGTCTCATTTTCTGAAGCTTAATTATGCTGAGTCTTGGCATAGGTTCTTTTGCATTTATTCTATTTAGGGTTCACTCACTTTGCAGATCTGTAAGTTTATGTCTCTTGCTAAACTTAAGAAGCTTTCAGATCTTATTTCTTTAGTTACTTTTTTAGTTCCCTCCCCCTCTTTTTTCCTTTCCTTCCTGATAACATGAATGTTAGGTTTTGTGTTGAGTCCCACAGGTCTATGAGGCTCTGTTCATTGTTTCTTTCAGTGTATTATTTATATGTTGTCCAGATGAGGTAATTTCTACTATTGTACATTCTTGTTCACTAGTTCTTTTGTCACTCTTATTTTATGATTGAGCCCATCTGCTGAACTTTTTCATTTAATTTATTATATTTTTCATTTCTAAACTTTCCATTTGGTTCTTCTTTGTTGGTACTTTCTATCTTTTTGCTACAGCTTTCTATTTTTTCATTTGTTTCAAGTATATTAGTATTTCCTCATTGAAGCATTTTGTAGTGGCTGGTTTAAAATCTTTTTCAGCTAATTCTAACATCTTATCAATTTAGTGTTGGCATCTATTGAGTGTCTTTTATTGTTGTGTTTGAGAACTTCCTGATGAGTGATTTTTGCTTAAAAGCTAGGATTTTCATATTATAAGTCCCTAGATCTTATTTAAATTATATAACTGTCTTGACTTTAACTCTGACATTACTCTGGTAGGAGATGGGAATATGCTGCTTCGTTCCTGTCAGGAGAGGGGAAAAGTGTAGACTTCCCAATCAGCCTTTGTTGAGAGTATGGTTTGGAGAGCTCCTTGTTACTGTTAAATAGGAGTGGAAGTCTGGGATCCACTCTTGGTCCCCACTGACATTGGAGATGGGCTCAACTTCCCAGTGGGAACAAAAGTCCCCTCTTTTTCCTCTGTGTTTTCTGACAGCAAACCAGCAGGTAGCTATGGTAACTCATCACCACCTGCCCATAGTGGATATCACTCAGCTTTAGCTAGTGTTCATGAATGTGGGACCATACAGTTTTGTCTGTGGTATTTGGCTGGGCAGAGTAGCTGTCATCTAAAGTTTTCTATCATGGTAGATTGCCTTTTTCTTCATTACTTGCCTAAAGAGGGAAGCAGGATTTTTTCTTTTTTCTATTTTTGTTTTTTGTCTGTGCTTGTTGACAGTTCTGATTTAATGGCTTCTTTGGCTTCCAGTCTTGTATATGTGAAGAAAAAAGTAAACGAAACAAAACAAAACAAACCAGGGAACTCCCCACTGGGTCAATCCATGGACTCTGAGGTCATTAGTCAGTCTACATTCTTCTCTCCAGTTTTGGGTCTTAGGTTTGTTTTGCAAATAACAATTAGGGTTTCTATTTGTACTTAGCAGTATAAATAAGGAATAGTATGTCCACTCCACCTTTACCATTTGGTACCTTTTCATTGCAACTTTTTGGTTTTTGCCATTTTAAAATCTCCATTATTTGTGCCTTATTAATTACATACTGAATTCGTGTTGTAGTCAATATAAAAATGTTATTAATGCAGATGCATTGACAAACTGCTTCTAAGAATAAATACATTTGGGTACATTGTCAAATAGAAATATAGATAACTGGCTCATGGGCTCCTAACATGTGTGTATGAATTGGATAGTACGTGAGAGGATGTGTAAAGAAGTATTATTTATTACTTCCTGAAGAGTGCCTTTATCTGAACTTAGCAAGTATTAGTGTTGATTAATTTAGGAATAATATGTTATGATGACAATCTGTGAGAAACCTGTTTTTTAACTGTGTGTGTGTGTGTGTGTGTGTGTGTGTGTGTGTGTGTGTGTGTTACTGGAGATTTAGCCTAGGGACATTCTATCACTGAGCTACACTTCCAGCCCTTTTGATTTTTATTTTGAAACAGAGTCTCTCTAAGTTACTATGGGCTGGCTTCAAACATGTGATCCTCATGTCAGAGTCTCCCAAATACTGGGATTTCAGGCATGCGTCATCATGCCTGGCTTATGAGTAACTTGTCAATGACTGATTATTGATTTGGGCCATGTCTCTAGATCTTACCAGGAAAGTATGCATCTTGTTCCAATACATTCTCTCTTTCTTTAGGATCATTCTGTATGATATGCCTATTTTCATGTTTTCCTAAAAGTTCAAGATCATTTCCAGTTTTTCCTGCACTTTATTTTAAATATCTTTTCTGTTCTTATATTTTACCTGAAGTAAAGCAATAGTAAATATGCATATTTTATTCTTTTTAAGAATCAAGTTGCAGTGAACTCTTATAACTTAATTGCAAATTTGCTTCCCTGGGCTATATTCTCAAATAAAGTTTACTGGAATTTACATAAGACCGTAATGTTTATCTGGAAAGATCTTGAGTCTTTCAAGAATTGCTAAGAAGGCAGGCATTCACTAAATTTCCCCAAAAGGAACTAACTCTAGGCAAAGCTCCTTAACCAAGAGTCTAAAATTTTTTCCTGTTAGCTCATTTTCTCTGGAGGAAGCCTTCTAATTTATTTTCCATCTGGAAGAATTTGCTGAGATGGAGTTCATAGCAGTACACCCTCATGGCATATATCAGTGTGCTGGCACATAACCTGCCTGTGGATAGATTTCATCAGAACTAATGGGAAGATGAATGTGTTTACCTCTGATTCCAGAGCTGTTCCTTACCAAAATTGCTCTGTCATTCAGATGCAAGTCAAAGGGTAAAACTGTACCATGGACAGATTGAGGGTAATCAGGGTACATATTTATTAATTATGCCTCTTATAATTAAAATAAGATATCAAAAATAAACCCCTAGTTTTATAATAGAATAAACAATCTCTCCATAGTGCAATTTGTTTTCTGAAGTGTTGGCTACATTTTAAGCATAAATGCAGTGAGGTTTCACTAGTTTTGTTAAGTGCTTTATGTGGAAAAAAATGGTGGATATCTTTTGGGGTTCATTAAAGGTTCATGGTGTCCCACACCACTAATGCCATGGTGTGTTAGCTACTATGATAACATTTATTGCTGACAGTTTAGGAGCAGAGTGAATATTAACAAAAGGCATGAGATGCACTAAGTGCAGGTGTCATACAACCAAGGATGTTGCCCACAGCTGGTTTAATATGCCACAAAGAACTTTCCAAAAGAGGTGACTTTACCCCTGTGCTAATTTACATATGTTTAGTCTAGTCCAAGTGTATAGGTAGTAACTGTCATGAGACACCTCCAGCTTATCAAACAATATAAGGGCACTCTGAGTTCATCTTGAGCCTTGCTACCTTTCTCTAGCTATCCTACCCAGCTGGATTAACAGTTCCAGTCTCCACTGAAGGAGAGCAGATAGGCCCTATAGGTTTTCTTCCTAAATCAGTTTTGTGTCTCTTAGTGGATGAAGGTCATAATCTGCAACGCAGACTCAGAAATTTCCCAGTTTCTCAAGGATTGGACCTGTTCTCTCCCTTCCTTGCCACATGATAAGTCCTCAAAGCATCTGTATCTGGGTATCAGGACACTGCTGTATCAATCTCCATTTCTAATGAGTTCTCTCCTCAGATATAGATTAGATTTATATAGCACATTTTATTTAGTTTTTTTTTTTTTAAGAAAAAGCCAGTGTGTGATGAACATTCATTTCCCAAGCACTATTAGACACTCAACCTAGATTGATCACTTTAACTTTTATACTTCTAAGGTGAAGGTATTAATTTACCTAATTTACACATGGAAGAACTGTGACCCAAAGAGGTTACTTGTCCAGAGTCAGGTACCTAGTAACAAAACATGCCCCTGACTCTGAGTTATTTGGAAACAGATGATTAAAAAGTTTACAAATGTACAATACAAAATTTAGAGATTTAAAAGTGTCATGAATACCCAGCATTCGGGAGTCTGAGACTGGAGGATCTGGGTTCGTGGCCAGCCTCAGCTACCTAGTGAGGCACTCCGCAACTTAGTGAGACCCGGTTTCAAAATAAAGAATAAAAAATAGGGCTGGGGGTGTAGCTCGGAGGTAGAATGCCCCTGAGTTCAATCCCCAGTACTGCAAAAAAAAAAAAAAGAAAAAGAAAAAGTGCCATGAATAAAATGAGTCTCTGGAAAGGTTGCTAATTTACTGTGGGTCAGGAAAATTCTCATTAAGAAGCAGCACAGGAGCTTAGAATTGTGGTAGACACCTTCTGTCTCAGTACTTGGAATGCTGAGGCAGGAGGATCTCAGGTTCAAAGCCAGCACAAGATAACTTAGTGATACCATGTTACAAAAAAAGAAATAAAAAAGGCTTGGAGTGTAACTCAGAAGAAGAATGCCCCTAGGACTAATCTCCAGTAAACACACACACACATACACACACACACACACACACACACACACACACACACACACGATATCTGAGTTGGATGATATAAAGGAAAAAGCCCAGGAAGAGTTGAGGACTGATTCTTATAGGAAGAACAGAAGGTCTAAGGAAAAAAAAAGAAAAGGAATCTGTGTACTTAAGCAAATAAAGAAAACAGACCAGTGGTGGAATGGAACAATGGTTAGAAATGAGGTGGGGGAGGTTTGTGTGTAAGACTTGGTAAGGAGTTTACATTTTGATTGCAAACAATAGCTCAGTTCTGCGTGGCATTTTCCATGTGCCAAGCACCATTCTAACCCCTTTTCATATATCCTTTCATCATCTTAGCTTCTGTATAAATAGTGCTTTTTTTGCTCATCCCTTTTTACAGTTGAGAAAACTGAAGTGTAGAGAGTAAAGTAACTAGTAACAAGAATGTAATAGGGAATGACTAGAGGAATTAAAGCAGGATAAGTAACATGATCTAATTTGTTTTCAAGAAGTGGCACAGGAACTGAGATTCCTGTGATAAAAAGGAATAGCTTCGAGGTTATGTGGAAAATAGATTAGAGACTGTGGAAGAATCAACTAGACAGTCCAGGCAAGAGAGGATGATAGCCTCTAAGGGTATCATTGATAAAAGGGGAAATTGACTAAAGAGTTTGGGTGCATTTTGTACTGCTGCTGGAGTGGATGGAGGAAGTGAATTTAAATTAGAAATCAATAAAGATTCCCAGGTTTCTTATTTGAAAAGCCAGGTGGATGGCAATGTTGTGTATGACAGTAAATGATAGTAAAGACAGGAGGAATAGATTAGGAGAGAATGATTTGGCCATCTTAAGATAGTGACACTTATTGGACATCCAGAGGGAGATGTCCCTGAGTGAAAGATGAGGATATGAAGTTTAATATTCACTGGAGAGGTGATACAATGTCTTTGTGTACTTTAGTCAAAGGCTTTGGTAAAGGCATGTTTCCATAAATACACATGAGACCAAAGTTTATTTTTGTGTGGAAACCTGCACAGGGAGTTTCTGCTTTGTGTTTAGAGCTTTGTTGGAAATTCATCTGTTTCTAGATTCCTAAAAAATGTCCTTCCCAATGTCAAAAGAAGTGCTTGTTTTGGCCTTTTTATTTAGGATTCATTTGGGCCTAGAATCTCATGTTATAGGATTTCATTGCCTCTGACACCAGTTGGTGCACTTCTATGGAAGTTCAAGGGGAATGTTTTAAAAGCATGTTCAGCTTAGCTGCCCTTGGGAATAGGAAGGGTACAGACTTCTGAAAGATGACAGCTGCCCAAACACAAGTGGTATTTTCAAAGAAAGTTTAAACTGAGCATATTTAAAATAGACAATGCTATATCAGGGATTTTTTTGTGTGTGTGTTTCACAGAATGAATAGTTCAATGATTATTTTTCTTAGGTCCTAGTGTACTGCTTGCTTATTTATGCCTGTATAGTTCTCACTTCAATCTGAAATTGTTTTTCAAGCATCTACCAAAATGCAAGCATAATATAGGTATGATATTTTGGGCTTGCCTTACATTACCTATTATTTTTTATGAGAAGCATAAATCAGATTAACATCTCTTCTTGAACTCCAAAATAGAAATGTAGTTTGAGAGAGAGCAAGGAAATGTCAGCTGGTGAACTCTGCCATATCCTCTTAGCTGTTTGCTTCCAATAGTAATGTTCTATGAAGATCCAGAGATATTGCTCATCAATTCTGAGGTGCGTATTTTTAATGTTATAAAATCTCTGAAATCAGAATACCTCTTGCAATTATACTCAGCAGCGTGATTTGTTTCTTAGTGGTACATAGAAAACAGTGTCTTACAATCTATGACATTTTGTATTGATGAAAATCTGTAGCTAACAGGGTTAAGTTCTAGTATGTGACAAGGGAACAATACATGGGGAAGGGAAGTGGATATTCTAGTGTCAGTACTGGGATATAAAATGATGATTTCTGGTCAGATATTCCTTGTTTTTTTATATGTAAACTGTTATCTATTATTAGAAATGTTTTCACTGTGGTATGTAAATTGTTTTCTTAAATATTAATATTAAACCTTCTTAAATTTAAATTCTATGTATTTTAAGTTTCTGACTCTTCAATGATTTCACAAAGGAAACAGAAGATAAACATAAATTCTAACTACCAAAATCTGTAGATTCAGGATGATCTTTGATTATTAGACAGGTCAAGAATTGTTGGTATATTTTGAGATGTGAATACAAGTACAATTAAGAGAGAATTTTAAAATAATTCATAATTCTCAACTATTTATTAGCATTATTATACTTAAACCGTGGGCTTGGTAATTCATTTCCAAAATCTTTCCAATGATTTTCTATATCCTCTGCTTTGCAGTTATGACTTGATAAAGGCAGTTTGACAAATAGAAACATCTGGATTGGATAGGACATTTGTCAATATTGGATTTGTGGGTTATATTGTTTGCCCCAGTCATGCTACTGTTCTAAAACTTTGGCACATAGTCTATCAATCTGCCTATAAAAGGACAACCCTATTTCTAAGGTGACAGAGTCTATTTGTAATAGTGAAGTCAGTTAGCAAAGCTGCCTGTGAAATACACCAGGGAGGAAGAGGTGAGAGGTAGGGGTATAAATTTGATCTTCAGAAAAGCTCTGTTCTCCGAACAGAGCTAAATATTATCCTACCTCTTAAGACGACAATAAAAGCATTTTCAGAAGGTGCCCCCCACACACACACTAATCACCAGCACCTTGGCAATTTATTTACAAATGCACTCCTGTCATCACTTGACTAGAGACGTTTCAGGGAACAAGGGGCCTGCATGGTGTTTTTCCACATTACATCGTATGGTGTGGTTGATGGATTTTACGCATGTTGTTTCCAGTGTGATAAGAATAATATTTTGTCTCCACCCCTTCCTTCCTGGATCAAGATACTTTTTCACTTCTCTGCTGGGGCCACCATTCATGTCAAGATGGGATAACACAAGGGCTTTTGCGAGGAAGCTAGCTAGCATAACATATGAGTCTTTCAAAAAGGGATAAACACTGTCAGAAAGAGAAAGATTGGTTTCTCTAGTAGTAGTTTCAGCCTTAGATTAGGACTGAAAGGGCTATTTTCCCTCATTTCTTCTTCTAGTAGCTAGGATCTGAATGGAGGACTAAGAGGGTTTTAGTAATCCCATTCCTATACTTCCCACCAACTCACATTCCCAAACCCACAATAAACTACCATAAAATTTCCCTTTTTTACTAATAAAATACTAGGCTTACAAATGAAGGTGTAATCTTTTTCTTAGTCTCCACCTTTCACCTCACCCCATTTAACATAGTTCTGCTCCTAGATACAGTCTATGTACAAATACTGGCACAGCTCTATCTCCTACTACCAGTTCACTGGGATGAAAATTCAGCCTTAAGGCAGTCTGGGACAGCATTCATGAAGAAAAAGAAGTAGCACCCTCTGGAGCATCCTACTTCTTAAGATGACAATAAAAGAATTTTCAGGAGACAGCCTACCCCCACAAACACACAGACACACTAATCACCAGCACCTTGGCACAAAGTGCTCAGTCTGAGAATGCCAGATAGGAAATAGAAACAGAGGGAGGATGAGATCTGACAGGAAGGAACGTCTCTTCTGCCTGCTAAGGCAGACTCTATAATTGTGGAATGCTTCAGGAAAAAACATTGTTTTGTACACCCCTAAAACTTCCGTGTATAGTTGACCATTCAATGGCAAGGACTTTTTGATAATAGACTGAACCTTCTTATTCTTCCAAATGGTAATAGAATGGCAAAGGGGTCACAATGAAATGGTAGCACAAGTGACTCATACGTAGGCACTAAGTTGAAGAGGGAAAGTAACCTTCTACTTTTGAGACTTTGAGTTATTCAATGACTGATTTGGTGACCCTGTTTTCTTCAAATATAAATGTAAGGGTTTTTGATCAGATGACTACTGAAGTTCCTTCAACCCTTTAGTATTCTGTGCCCAGTTTTGAGTTCCAGATAGGATACACCTGCCATTTGTGAATTGTATAGCATTTGGTGATTATTTATATCTGAGCCTCAGTTTTCCTAATGTATGCATTTGAGATACCAATATCTGTCTTTCATAGTTAAATCAAATGGTGTATGGCATAGTACTGAAAGCAAGGTAGGCACTCACATGAGAACTACTATTAGTGATATTCTGTGATTGCCATATGTTTTTATTTTAATTTGCAGGCTTTCATAAGCTAAAATCATACCAAGATTTTCTTTGAAGTTATGTAATTTCTCTACTTTCTCTTACCTTTTAGCATAATTTATAATGATGTAATATTTTGAGGATATTAATTTAGCAGATGTTCATTCAAATTTATTATTTCTCTGAGTGCCTTGTAGCCCTTTATTCCTCATCAGTGACTTAAATTTGATGCTGAAGTTTTAAGTACATTGACAATTTTCTAACTTGGTAGGTAAAAAAAAAAGTCATGGAAACTGTTGAAAATCAAAACATTTTTTTAAATGTGAAAACTGAGCCGGGCGTGGTGGCGCACGCTTGTAATCCCAGCATTTGGGAGGCTGAGACCGGAGGATCCGGGTTCGCGGCCAGCCTCAGCTACCTAGTGAGGCACTCCGCAACTTAGTGAGACCCTGTTTCAAAATAAAGAATAAAAAATAGGGCTGGGGGTATAGCTCAGAGGTAGAATGCCCCCGAGTTCAATCCCCAGTACCACAAAAAAAAAAAATGTGAAAACTATTTTTCCCACTATATAATTAACTCAACATGCAAAGGTTAAACATGCTGCAAAACAAATGTTTTCTTTGGTTGTCATGATAACCTAATTATTTTTTAATTACTTATTTCTATGAGTTGAGTGTTTGTGACCCCTCAAAATTCACATTGTGCAACCTAGTCACCCCTATGATGTTATTAGATAGAGCCTTTGAGAGCCAGTTTGGGTGTGGGCGTGGGCCCTTCCTGAATGAAATTAATGTCATTATAAAAGAGGCCCCAGAGAACTCCTTTGCCCTTCCACCATAGAGACATAGTGAGGATATTCCATCTCTGAACTAGGAAGTAGGTTCTCAACAAATTTCTGGTACCTTGGTCATGGAATTCTCAGTATCCAGAACTGTGAAAGATGAATTTCATGTTCAGAAGCTGCCCTGTTTTTTGTTGTTGTTGTTTTTCTAATTGGTGCATTGTAATCATACATCTTTGTTAGGTACAAGCTGATAAAAGCATACATGCATACATTTCTCATTTAAGCCTTCCCCAATTCCTGCCCCACTCCCTTGCCCTCCCTCCTTCTCAAGTTCAGATTAGTGATTGACTTTGATATGTTTGTGAAAATACATCATGTGCATTAGGGTGTCGCCCCTCCCCCATCACCTTCAGTTAATTCTCTGTGATTTTTGTTGCAATGAGGTCATTTCATTTTTAATCTTTTTACCCACTAAGGGACTAAGTAGGTCCTGTGGGCATTTGTGTTTGCATGATGGTATAGCTATTTTTTATGTTTTGCTTTTAAAGATTCCTTCATGTTTAACTTGTTCATATATTTTTATTTAAATGTTATTGGGTGAAGGTTACTCTTCAATGATACATGAACTTTAAACAAGGAGAATCTGATCTTAGCAAAAAAACTAATAGTGACATAAATTTTGATGACCATACTTTGGCTTTCTAATGCCTTCTCTGTAGGATTACTAATGAGTATGTAGATTCAAGTCATATTTGAGTGACTCAAACTCCAGTATGCTTTGTAATGAGATTTTTCATATTGGTTTGAATGCAGTGGAATAAGAATTTTGTTATCATGCCTATATATTTGTCTCCGAGCTGAAGTGAGTGATGTATCTAGGGAACATGTTATAGATAGGGAGGTGAAGAAAACAGTATTTCAGTGCTGAGTTTCTGGTATGAATGGAGTTTCAGTGTATAAGCTTATCAATCAATAGGCATACACCCAATGCCTCTTTTTTTTTATCTAGCCTGATTATGCACTCAGTGCTAGGGTAGAATGAAAAGAGGAGTGTTTTATCCTTTAACTAAAGGAGAAAGAGGAAGTCATGAAGTCAGATTAATTTTTTTTAACCAGGAATTTGGAGAGAACCAATGACAAATGTGATGATTCCTATGAAATATTTTTATTTTCAAAATCAGATTTAGACTTAGTTTCTTTTTTTTATTAGTGCATTTTAATCATACATCTTTGTTAGGTACAAGCTGGTAGAGGCATACATGCCCACATCTCTCATTTAACCCTTCCCCAATTACCCCTACCCATTCCCTCCCCACTCTTCTTCTCATGTTTAGTTTAGTGATTGACTTTCATATGTTTATGAAGAGTTAGTTTTTGTTAATAGTTTAAAAACTTCTACAATACTTCACCTTAATTGAGGATATAGTTTTATTTTTTAAAGATTAGTTCCCTTAGTTTTATAGTAAGGGATATCTGTTGCTTTGAATTTTTCTCCTATACAAATGAAGAAACTAAAGTGAACTTCTATGGAAGTTGATTTACTGCTTTAGTCAGTTATGATACATAGGGGTATCAGCAGAGAGTTTGTGCTTCACAGAGAAAAACAAAACACAATAAAACCTATCCTAAGTGTCACCTCCATCAGACAATACTTTCTTGCTTTATGTTATTCTATATTGGTCTATTTGTTCTTTAAAATGTCATCAATAACTACTACAAGGGAACTAATCTATTTTAACTAGTCTCTCAGGTAGTCATTTCAATCTTAGGTTCATGTTATTCTTTTTTATCCCTCTACTCATTTTACCACTGGATTTATAGTTATCAGCTCTATAAAAGTGACCCTGAGGCCTGGTCATTACTATGGAACTGTGGAGTTTGGTGTTGACTTCATCGTCAGCTCTTTCTCTGTAAAAATTCCCATCTCTGATCTAAAATACATTTAGCTATAAATATTAAATATTATACATTCCTTTGGCTACAGGAAACATTAAAGTTAGGGTTACTGGTTCTTCATAGATGACCTAAGCATTTTTATATAGAGAAATATTTTCTAGTAATGAATTTTTTTACCCTTTACTATCTCAAAGAAAAACAGCATAAACAGAGACCAGGTTTAAGGAAATGGTTTAAGGAAAACAATATAAAACAGAGGACCAGGGAGAGAATTATTAGCAATCTCTGTTATTTTCCAATGTTCTAATTTCAGGTTTCCTTGAAATAATGATAGCTTTATCCTTTTATCTTATTACTTCTTTATATATTTTTATGTGCCTCACTCTGAGTGAAATGGTGCCATTGGCATCTGAGGTTTTAGAGCCTATGTTTCTTCCAATATAGCCTTGGCTCCAGGAGAGGAAGCTCTATAGTCAATAATACCTTCCTCACAAATGCACACACCTCTCCCACATATGGTGTTTGATTCAACATATCATTTAAAAAGGAACAAAAACAAAAATCTGCATTTCATTTGGTAAAATGTTATACTTTCAAACATCTTAATTATACTTGACAACTTTCATCTTACGAAAAGCAAAATATTTGGAGGAGAACATCAGAGTACAAAAAAAGTGACAAATACCTTGTTTTTAAGGACACATAGGTAGAGGGAGTAAAGGATTCATTGTCTACAAAATATTAGGAAACATCTCAAAAAATAATCAGTTTCATTTGTTCTAAGTAATAATCAGCAATCACAAATATGCAGCCAATCACCAGCATGTAGAGTCCACTGGCTCCAGCTTTCCCTCCAATAAGCCGATTCCTCCAGTGTTCCATAGTCACTGGAGACCAGATTTAGTTAAAATCTTGCAGGCATTTAGTTCATGCTACCAGAGGGCACAATTCTGTACAATTTAGCTATTGAAACAGG
>PVLC010042866.1:0-12761 GCA_004027655.1 Graphiurus murinus | reverse complement strand
ACTCGGGGTTCTGAATTCTCTCTGACAACACTAAGTACAGGTTTGGGAAGGAAGGTTTTTAGTTGGAATTAGGGAATAATTTAGTGCCGAGGGTCCTAAAGAATTGTGAAGCCCGTGGAACATCCAACTGGAAGGAGATATGAGCAGTCCAATGTGTGAGGTCTGGGGTCGGCCTGGGATGGAGGCGAAACAACCCCGAGTTCATCAGAGTGCAAAGAGTAGAGAAGTCACTGGTGTAGACACATGTATCGCGTGATGGGAAATCAGTATCTAGAGGCGATTCATGAAGATTCCCACTCTACAAGTCACTGGCGAAGACACTGACCAGGGGGTCACAGGTCTTTGTCAGGATTGTTTTTAATAGTGAGAAAATGAGACAAAGGTGAAGGTCCTTTGAATGTGAAAAGGTCAGAGCACTGGGTTCTAGAATATTGAAGGGTGTCTACATGCATATATTACACTTATATAATGCTTTATATATTACTATATATATTTACATTATTATATATATTTACTATATATATTTCCATATACAATACTTTATGTGTAAGGGTCATAGATGACACTTACATTGATACAATACCTTATTACATATTATGTTTGAGAGAGAACTTACCAATTCTTCCACTGATTCTGCACTCACTTCAATTACATACAACATAAAATTAATTCACAGGAATATGAACTCAGTTGATTATAAGAAAACCAGAGAGTGACAAGAGTTGGAAGGACCAATTCTGGCCCTCTTGACTCTACATCTTCCTTCCCCCATAGGATCTTCTGCAGAATACATCATCGAAGAATATTTTTTGGGGGAAAAAAATACTTGGGGCATTGATACATGTGCACTGTGGCTCGAAATGGCATCCCATCTTATCCTGGCTCTTAAAAATGGCTGAGGTGTTGTCACAGTTTGGATTTAAAACGTCCCTGGGACCTCATGCACTGGAGGTAGCCATGTTGGAGGCAGCCATGTTGGAGGCGGGACTTGGTTGCTAGGGAAGGCTCCCTGGCAACACAACCAGGTTCAGTGTGTGTGTGTCCCAGACCCCACCCAGCTGCAGCATCTGCCTCTGACCCTCTCTTTTCCCCCCTTTTTTTTTTTTTTTGGTGGTACTGGGGATTGAACTCAGGGGCATTCTACCTCCGAGCTATACCCCCAGCCCTAGTTTTTATTCTTTATTTTGAAACCGAGTCTCACTAAGTTGCGGAGTGCCTCACTAGGTAGCTGAGGCTGGCCGCGAACCCGGATCCTCCGGTCTCAGCCTCCCGAATGCTGGGATTACAATCGTGCGCCACCACGCCTGGCTTCTTTTCCCCCCTTTTGCTCTCTGCTCCCTGCCATAATATCCTAAGGATTTCTAGCCGTGGCTCCTGCTTGGAGTGAGCATAAAAAGGATTCTGTGTACATGGGCTGAAATCCCCAGGTCAATGAGGAGATAAAACCTTTCTTCCTCTAAGTCTTGTGTGTCAGCTGCTTGGTCACAGTGGTGGGAATGGTGATGAGAATGTGTGTCATCTTGAGCAAGGATCGAAGGAGCCCTCCCTACTGGGCTGCCTCATCTGGCCACTTGGCCACCACTGCAGCAAACGCAGGGCTCCATCTGGCTGTTGGCTACTATGATTGTCATTGATCATGGAGTTGGATCAATAATTGAATTCTCAGTGCCACAGTCTGCTTCCGCAGTAACTTAGAAACAGAGGGAGCCCTGTTAGAGAGATTCTTGTCTGCATGAGGACAGTCTGCTTTTGAAGCATCTTGGCAATGAAGCATTTTGGAGACCAACACCAATGACTCAGAGCCCGTGCTCTGCCTTGCGTAGCTGACAACCTCACTCATCTTCTCTCTTGGTGGCACGCACCGCAAATGCATAGGTATTAATTTCTGTATTTTTTTCTAGCCATTAAATTCCTGAGAAAAATATTTCTAAGCAACCCTGGGTTAAATGGTAAAGAAAACACTAAAATGCTCTTCTTGTGTAGTGGCAGAAGACCATGTTCGGCATTGTATCCATTCCCTCCCAGACACATGCAAGAACCATGGGTTACTCTGATCCGATTATTCATCTAATGACTCTACCAGAGTAATTCCATTTCCCAGACTCTCAGGAATAGGGCAAGGGCAAGAATAACTTTATATATGTGCCACATACACGCCACCATCCAGACGGTGGACATGTGGGGAAGATTCTTGGACTCAGCATTAGAATATTTCCAAAGAACATTCTTTATTATACAGTGTGGGTTCTGCACCTGTGTCTAGGAAGCATCTGGCTTACCAATCAGAGTTTGGGATCTTTGAGGAAAAAATCAGTACTTGAAAGAGCTGGAGATACTTACCTCTAGAGAGCTAAGACTTGTGCGTGTGTACTCTGGGTGTGGGAGGGCAAGGAGGACTGTAGGTGTGAGGAATAGAGATCAGAACTATTGGAAGTTTCTAGAAGAGTCACCATCTGGCAGGGAGACAGAATTACTTTACCTAGAGATAGGGTGTGAGTGACAGGAAGGCAGAATTTGATTAAATGTAGAGAAGAAAATTGCCATGGTTTGAATATGGTTTAAATGTCTCCCCCAAGGTTTCATAGGTTGGAAGCGTGGTCCTGGTCCCTACTGTGGCAATATTAGGAGGTGGTGGGCCCTTTAAGAGCCTAGTAGAAGGTGATTGGGTAATTGGGGTCACTGCCCTCTGAGGAATTAACACAGATCCCATGAGACCTCAGTTAGTTCCTATGAGAGAGTTTTGTTATAAAAGAGCAAAACTGGCCCTTCAGTTCTCTGGCTTCCTGTCTCGCCAAGCGTTATAGTTTGAATCTGAACATTCCCCAAAGGCTTGGTCCCTAGTGGTGGCTTTATTGGAAATGGTGGAAACTGCAGGAAGCAGAGCCGAGTTGGAAGAAGTAAGTTATTGGGGGCATGTCCTTGTCTTGTCCTCTGTCTGTCTGTCTGTCTCTCTCTCTCTCTCTCCTCCCTACCATAAGGTGAGCAGCTTTCTTTTTCCACACCATTTCACCATAATATTCTGCCTTTCCAGAGGCCCAGAGTGATGGGGCCATGTGACTATGAACCAGGAACCAACATAAATAAATCCCTGAACCATGAACCACCATGAGTGTTTCCTCCTCTTAGTTGATTTTCTCAGGTATTTTGTCACGGTGATGAAAAGCTGACTAGCACACCATGTGATCTCTCCTTCTCCTATACTCCCGCCCTGATGCCATCTGCCATTATGTGATGTGGCCGGGGGGGAGGGGGCACTCCTGAGCCAGCATCATAGGGTTTGGACTTTCAGCCTCCAAAATTGTGAGATAGATAAACATCTTTTATTTCTTTTTAAAAATTAAAAAAAAGTTAACAAATTTAACTGAAACTTCCTTTTTAAATAAAGTACCCAGCCTCAGGTATTTTCTTATAGTAACTAAAAATGAACTGATACATATATTTTTGCAATCATTGCTATTAAGAAATGGAATGAATTACTTTATGAGGCAAGGAGTCTCCTGCTCATGCTAAAACTAGATGTCTACTTTGGTTTTCTGTTGTCATCCAACAAACTAACTAAAGACTTAAGTAGTCACCATTTCATTGATTTAGGCACAGTTCTGCAACCTGGCCAGGACTGCAGGACATCATCTGGGTAATATGACTGGGGCTAAGAGATCCATTTTCAAGATGGCGTCACTGATGGCTGGCAAGCCGGTGTTGGTTGTCATTTCAAAGTGCAGCTCTGGCTGTTGGCTGGAGGCCTCAGTTCTCCTCCGTGTGGCCTCTACATATGGTCGGGCTCGCTTCACAGCATGGTGGTCTCTGGGTAGTCAGACTCCTTACTCTGGGTCTGGCTTTATCTGGACAAGAGTGAAGTCACCAGACCTGATTAAGATGTGGGCTCAGAACTGGCCTAGCCTTGTTCCCAAAACATTTTGTTGGTTGAGCAGGTGACTGGGGTCAGAGCAAATTGAAGGGAGACACTCACATAAGAATAGGAACACATCAAGGGAAAATTAACTGGCTTCCACCAAAGTTATAGTCTATTGCAGAAAACACCAGCTTTATTACAGAGAAGAGTCCTTCTCTGGGTAGGATGTTGAATTAGACACCCATTGATGCTTCTTCAAATAAAAAATTCTCTGGTTCAATTTCTTTTCAACTTCTAGTGCCTAATATACTAACAGGCACGCCGTAATCATTAAAACAGTACTTACTGATGGATTGATTTCACACCTCTTATATTTTCAAGCTGAGGCAGAGCCCCAGTCAATAATTTCACAGGAACACAGCTCTCTGGGAGACATAATGATGCCTAAAGCCAACAAATGACTCTTCTTCCTGATGCAGATAGAAGCGTGGTCCTCAGTAATTTGTTTTGTAAATGGCAGTCTCCAGACACAAATGCAAGTTACTCTCGTCTGTAAAATCTATGCCACATTAAAACAAAACAACAACAACAAAATGGTGAGGAGTTATATGCTATTAAATTTACATATCTGTTTATTTTGCTGCTGGAATCCCTTTTTTAAAGGTAAAGTTTCTGATTATTGTAAATGTAATACATACTCACCATGGCAGATGTGAGTGGAAAAGAAACACACACACACACACACACACACACACACACAAAGAAAAACAGAGCTGGGGGTGTAGCTCAGTGGTAGAGAGCTTGCTTAGTGAGCACAGGGCTCTGGGTTCCATCCTCAGAACCACACCCACACTCCAAAAAGAAAGAAGAGAAAAGAAAAAGTTACTTATAATAACCTATCATTAACTACTCTAGCCCTTTTAATATTTATTTTAATATAGATTAATTTCATAAGGTTATGTTATTGTTTCATTGGACTACACTGTAACTCATTTTCTGTGCTACTAAAGAATTATACATCAAAATAATATATTTTATGTTAAAAAGAATGTTCAATAATTTATTAAAGTCTTTACAAATGTCTTTAAATTACTATAATTCTGTCATATGAGATACATTATTTACTGACTATACTAATCATGGGCTTTAAATTATTTTCAAAATTTTAACATTAAATATCTTATTATTGTAAATATTTATTTAGAATTGTATTTTTTAAATACACTCCAAAGACATGTTTTTTCATTACTCATTTTATTCCACAAACATTTATTGAGCACCTACCATGTTCAGGCACATTGTTAGGCTCATAAAAACACTTACATCTCAATGACTCACTTAATATGCAGCAGACACGACACTAAGGGGTCTATAGTTTAACTAGAGCTACTATAACAAATTATCACAGACGTGGTATCTTAAACAACGGAAATTTGCACTCACACAGCCTGGAGCCCAGAAGTCCAAAATCAAGGTGTCAGCAGGACTATATTCCTTCCAGAGGCTCCAAGGAAGAATCCTTCTCGCCTTTTCCAGAAGTTGCCGGAAGTCCCAGAAACTCCTCCACGTGGCTCTAAGTCAATCTGGCTCATAGCCACGTGGTTCTGACCTCTGTCTTCATCCTCAGATTGCATTCCCTCTCCATTTCTCCGTGACTCTGTGTCCAAATTTCCCTCTTCTTATAAGCACACCACTTGCAGGGTTAAGGCTCACTCTGCCCAGCGTGATCACATCCGCAAAGACCCTATTTCCATATGAGGCCACACCCCCAGGTCCCAGGTAGACATGGAGTTTTGGAGCGCGTTGTCCACCCCAGTCTGCATTCCATGAGTCATCTTTTCTGATCCTCACAGTCGCTCGACTGGGGAAGTGTGTTGATCATCCTGAGGCTTAGAGAACTCAGTGACCTCTTCTGGGGTCAAGCAGCAAGAAAGCTATGGAACAGATGTTCAAAGCCAGGCACGCCAGCTCCAAGTGAACATCTGCTACACTGCCAGAGGGGTCGTCTGTTCAGAGACCCAGGGCTTGAAAGAACTATCAAAAGGTGATGGCTGGCGGGGTGTGGTGACACACGCTTGTAATCCCAGTACTTAGGAGGCTGAGACAGGAGGATAGCAGGTTCCAGGCTAGTCTCAGCAACTTGGTAAGACCCCCAGCCACTTAGTGAGATCCTATTTCAAAATAAAAAATAAAATAAAATAAAAAGGTCTGGAGGTGCAGCTTGGAGGTAGGATGCCCCTGAGTTCAATTCCTAGTACAAATAATAATAATAGGAAGAAGAAAGAGGAGAAGGAGGAAGAGGAGGAAGAGGAAGAGGAGGAAGAGGAGGAGGAGGAGGAAGAGAAGAAGAAGAAGAAAAAGAAGAAGAAGGAGGAGGAGGAGGGGGGGGAAGGGAGGGGGAGGGGAAGGGAGAGGGAAAGGGAGAAGGAGAAGGAGAAGAAGGAGAAGGAGAAGTTGTTAATCGCTTATTTGGTCAAGAGGATAATGAACCCAAGACCAGTGGGTTTCAGTGACCTAGCTGCTCATTTAATTTAATTTTTCCCCTTTGTGAAAGAAGGAGGAATCCTTGCAAAGAGGCGACTGAACAGGGGTCCCTTGGAGCTCCAGGCAGTGAGCCCGGGATGGCCCCATCAGGTGTCCCAGAGGGGGTGCAGCTGCAGTCCAAGTCCAGCTGCAGAACAGTCAGGCGTTCCGGTGCCCGGCGGGTTAGCTCGCGGATGATAATAGCAACCGAAGCGGAGCTCTGGGCTAACGACACCTCCGGTTTCTAATGAATTTTGCATCCTCCCTCCCAGGGAAGACACGGTCTGGCATAAAAATAGCATCAGTGGATCCAGCCTGTCTTGGCTCCATCCTTTCCACCTTCACACCCGAGTGTGCAGCGCGAGGCTCTAAATTGGGAGCTGACAAAAGGCTACCGAAGGCCGGCCTTTCACAAAATCACGGGCTTAATGGGCCTTTGGACGAACGGTGGAGACTTTCATTTTCTGCTGCCCCTGAGTTTGAACTATTTTCCTTTTTTTTTTTTTTTTAAGAGGTGACACAGACATCTTTGTTTCCAATAATTGGATCTGAGCTAAAAGGAAAGCTTCTGTGAATGTGTTTCCTAGGGGGAAAAAGATCTTGATCTTCCAAAGCGAAATAGGAGTTGGAAGCCACGTAGGGTACGGACTCTTGGCTATGAAGACGGTCTCCCCACCCTGATCTCCACGAGGTAGGAAGATGGCGTGCAGGGATGGCACGAAGGGCAGCGCTGTTTCAGAGATCTGGGGCTGAGTGGATCCTCAGCTCCCTGTAATGTCCCCTGGATGGCACGTCTCTGGGGCGGAGACACACGTTGGCTTCCCGTGACCTGTCATTCCTCACTTGAGAAACACGCTTCTCCCCATCTTGTTCTGTTCCACTCTGTGCAACAAGAAGAAAACTCCTTTTTCCTAGGACACCGTCAACCTTTCAATTCAAACGGTGAACGGAGCACGAGCATTCCACACGTGTCCCCACCCCTCGATTTCAAATCAAGAAAGGAATCTGGCCGGGCGTGGTGGCGCACGCTTGTAATTCCAGCACATGGGAGGCTGAGACTGGAGGATCCGGGTTCGAGGCCAGCCTCAGCTACCTAGTGAGGCACTCCACAACTTAGTGAGACCCTGTTTCAAAATAAAGAATAAAAAATAGGTTTGGGGGTGTAGCTCGGAGGTAGAATGCCCCTGAGTTCAATCCCCAGTAAGGCAAATAATAATAATAATAATAATAATAATAATAATAATAATAATTCCCATAAGTCCAGTTCTGAACCCTTTTACATTCATAATGTTTCGTATTCGGGCATCTCTCTCTGTCTCTCTCTCTCTTTCTCTCTTTGATTAGCCTTACTGAGCTTGGCTGGCTCCCTTCAGGGTTTCCTAGGGATGCCCACTTCTAACAATCACCTGGAGTGTTGGCGAGACTAGATTTCAGGGCCGTTCCCCAGACGTTCTGGATTTGAGTTCCGAGAAGGTGGGCATAGAACTTTGATTTTACCAAGCACTTAAAGTTTTCTCATGATCATTTTAGTTTGGAACATTGGCATATTTTCATGACCTTTTCAAATAATCTATTTAATTTATTTAACAATTCTGCTTTGTTTTTGTAACTCGCGAGTTTCTGGTTTTGTTATCTTTATGTTTTTTGTTGGGGTTTTGCTCTCTCCCTTCTTTTGTAGATTCATAAGATAAATCTTCAACTTACTGACATTTTTCTCTTTTTTTGCCAAGTAACAAAAGGCTTCAAAACAGAATTTCCATCTGAGGATAGCTTTGTCTAAATTCTATGGTTTTGGATAAACAGTATTTAAAGGAGTATTATTTTCCAAACACATTGTAACTGAGAGTTGATTCCTTTCATTAACCAAAGCATCATTGACGTTTTTTCTACTTGATTTTTGTGTAACTCCTAAAAGTTTTTGTTGTTGTTCTTATTGTTTTCAAATTTCAGTGTCATACTGGGCATGGTGGCTCATGCTTATTTTCTCAGTACTTAGGAGGCTGAGACAGGAGGATCATGGGTTTGAGGCCAGCCTCAGCAACTTAGCAAGACCTTGTTTCAAATAAAAAATAAAATAGGGCTGGGGGTTCAGAGGTAGACTGCCCCTGGGTTAAATCCCTAGTATGTATGTATGTATGTATGTATATATATATATATATATATATATATATATATATATATATATATATATATATATATATATATGTATACCTATATACATAGATATGCAATTTTTTAAATTCAGTGCCAGTAAAGGCCTTAAGTGCTATATCCAATAAGATATTTGAGGGAAAAATATGGTAAACTTTGATATCTAAACAAAACAATAAAGCTATTAGTAAGGAATTTGGAGATAGACATGGCTAAGTAAAGCGAAATAGAATTAAATTTTAGGACACAGCCGTGCAGGGCAGGGTTTCTGATTCATGACACTAGTGACAATCTGGACTGGGTCATCTTGGCGGTGAGGACTCCCTGTGCTTTGTAGGATGTTTAGCGGCAGCTCTGGCCCCACCCACCAGATGCCAGAGTCCCTCTTTCCCCACACCCTGAGGTGTGACCGCTCAAACTGTCCCCATGGCTGAAAACCACCGATTAAGTGAGAGTGACTTCTATCCTTGCTCAAGGATGACTCCAGAAACTGGAACATCCTACGGACAACATCTTCATTCCTGTCCAAATCCTTTCTCCAGCACAATTAGCTCCCCTGGCTCCAAAGGGAAGCAGGCAGGAGGGGGAAGATTGTTCTGGAAAGTAGACAGGACACGTTCAAATCAATTTATTGATTCTCTTTTTCTGGTCCAGCAGAACTCACAGTCCTTTCCTTCTCTTTTCTTGGCAACGGTTTTGTAAGCCCATATTATTCAATTACCAACAAAAACATCTAGAACAATTCCTGCCAGACAGTTATATGGCGGGGCCTTAATAGACCTCTCTGGAATGTTTATGGCTCATCCCTGGATGGTAGGTGTTTAATCTCTCTTTGGAGTCAATAAATTGAGGCTTCAGGAGCTGGAGCAAATGGGTGGACACGGTGCCAATGGCTGAGGGGCAGAGCTGGAAACAGCACTGGGGCCTGGTGCCCAAATGCACACTCTGCCCTCTGAGGGTAGGGGCCTGCTGCCTCGCTTGCCCCTCCCTCTTGCTCATAAAGACACCCCGAAGTCTGTAAAGCCACACCCCTCTGCAAAATAAGGATATTGATCCGCAAGTTGCAGGAGAAGGTGGAGCATGTTACCATACACCAGTTTCATTTTATTTCACAAAGTTTATGTCTCCTTGTATGAAAGAGACATGGAAAAGGAAAGTCAGTAAATGTTCCTGCCACGTGGTCCATGGATTCGGCTGGTAGCCTCCTATCCTAAGGAAATGCGGTAAAACTATTTCTGGCAATAAAATATTTGTCGTAGAGTCATTTCTATCAGCAAAACTTTCAGCAAAGTACAAATGTCCAGGATAGAATAATGGATCACTGAATTACAATTCAGATACATGAAGGATTACTGTAGAAATATTTAAAATTATTCTTCCAAAGCTACTTTACCGACTTTTTTGGTTTGTTTTAAGAGATACAGTTGTCTCTTGGAATCCACAAGGGACTAGTCCCAGGATGCCCTGGGGAGACCAAAGTCCATGTACGTCCCAGTCTCTTATATAAAATGGAGTAGTGTTTGCATAGAATCTACCCTTCCCCCTCCTTACACTTCAAACCCTCTATGACTTATGGTACTTAATACAGTGCAAAGAAAACTATGTAAATAATTCTTCTACTGTATTGTTTAGGATATAAAAACAAGGAGAAATGCCTTACCTTTTCAGTACAGATGCAACTTTTTCCCAAAGTACTTTTCATCCACAGTCATTCGAATCCACAAAGGCAGAAGCCAAAGACATAGAGGGTTGACTGTATGTTAATTTTAATAATAAATTACTGGTCCTGAAAGGTGAAAGAAAAAATCATGTTGAATATCCCAACCCTTAGAATGGTAGTCATTAGTGCTGTTGATGAATTTGCTGGACCTCCCTCGTTCTGGATGTAACAGGACTGAACTTCGCTTGCCCACTTAAAGTTCTGTGAGGCCATGTGACTCGCTTTGGCCAATGAAGTGTGAGCAGTAATGATGACGTGCATAGTCCAACGCCTCTGACAGCACTGCGTACCAACACTATTGCTATCAATGAGGACCTGCTAACAAAGAAGTCGAACATTTGCCTTTCTGTCTTCCATTATTAATAAGGCCATGTCATAGTGAACATTTACAATTATCTTTTTGGGAATTAAGACTTTTTTTTTTTTGCAGTACTGGTGATTGAACCCAGGGGCATTCTACCTCCGAGCTACACCCCCAGTCCTATTTTTTTATTCTTTATTTTGAAACAGGGTCTCACTAAGTTGCAGAGGGCCTCACTAAGTAGCTGAGGTTGGCCGAGAACCCAGATCCTCTGGTACTGAGGGTACTGAGATTACAAGCGTGCGCCACGACGCCCAGCTCTCAAGTGACTTTTGTTGTAAGGATCGACTCTATGTGAACCCATTGCTCACTACAGAGGTTCCAAATGCTTTGTCCCTCTTTGGTCATTCTCCTTTTAGTTTGGCTCATGATTTCTCTTCACGAAGAAGATGATGTTCCCATGGTCAAATGTTACCTTTGTTTTTAAGGGTTTAAACCTTGGGACATTCTTAGAAAATACTTTTGCACTTTAAGATCATAAATATACATCTAAACCTGGATTCTAGTACTTTTTGTGTGTGTGTGTGTGGCACTGGGAATTGAATTCAGGGGCATTCTACCTTCGAGCTACACCCCCAGCCCTATTTTTTATTCTTTATTTTGAAACAGGGTTTCACTAAGTTGTAGAGGGCCTCACTAGGTAGCTGAGGCTGGCTATGAACCCGCAATCCCCCTGATCCTCCTGACTCAGCCTCTGAAGTACTGGGATTACTAGTGTGAGCCACCATGCCTAGCTGTGATTTCAATTTTTAATACCTAAATTTGTCAAACTCTAGAATTTGTTTTTGGGAAAGAACTGGTGATATAATTTTCTTTTCTTTTTTTTTCTTGGCTAATAAATTGTCCCAATGCCATTTATTAAGCCATTTCTATCATCCCTGTTGATTTGAAATTACGGGGAGGTCTCGGCCGCACAGGAGCATGCTTATCACAATGCATTATGGAAAAAAGCTGAATAAGTCAGGCATGGTGGCACACCCTTGTGATCCCAGTATTTGGGAGGCAGAGACAGGAGGATTGCAGGTGTGAGGACAGCCTCAGCAAGTTAGTGAGACTCTTATTGACCTAGTGAGACCCTGTTTCAAAATAAAAATAAAATAGGGCTGGGGGTGTAGCTCAGAGAGATAGAATGCCCCTGAGTTCAATTTCCAGTACCACAAAAAAAAAAAAGAAAGAAAAAGCCAAATAAAACAAAATCATAACAATCATAACAGACAAAACACCCTATCTCAAGTAAGCGTATGTATAGAAGAATTCCAGAAAGAACTACTGAATGCTGTTTATTGTCGAATATCTTTCTTTTAATTCTTCTATGTGTTTTTCTGAAATTCTTGCAATGCATTATATTATTTTATAATCAGGAAAACCATATGTCACATGTATCATTTTAAACTATTGCGATTTTGAGTGAATAAGGAGAGGGGCTGATAAACTCAGCTTGTTTTCCTCATAGAATTAATTTCTTTGCCTTAGCGATATTGTAGCACGTTCCCTAGTTTCTGACAACAATACTAGATAATCCTCTGCTTTATAATGTGTCCATATCTCAAATTCATCACCCCATAAACTCCCTAAGCAGTGGGGATAAATGCAGGTTTTCTCGAGTGAAGAATTACAGCACATTTTTTAGTAAAGAAAAGCAAAACCATAGGAGTGCAGCCTCGTGGTGTAGGGGAGAGGAGAGATTTGCGGTGCTGCCTTGGGAGCTCACTCTCCTGCCGTTTAATGGTCTTCCTTTTTTTGCTTCTGGTTAAAGGAGATTTTGGAAATACTTCGTCTTTCTTTTTTTATTTTTATTTTTTCAAAGGCTCTGAGAAGTCAAATGCCTTTCCAGCAAGGCACGAAAAAAGATACCACTCCTTACAATTCCCAACAAGATTCTGTACAGCCAGGACAGGCGGTAGACTAAGCCTGCCTTCTAGGAATCTCTTCAAGAATGCCCATCTATTTACCGTGGAGTTCATAAGCACAATGTATGCAATTATGCCAAACAAAAAAGTGTGCAAAACTTCAGCAAATAACTGAATGTCATACGCAGCCAGATGGCTTTTTTATTATTTGTATCATCCTTATGAAGCTTTGAGCAAGAGAAACAGGGCTCCCGATTGTGGATGGCTGATCTAGTTCTGAAATAAACACATGCATGAGGGGAA
>PVLC010042865.1:0-12761 GCA_004027655.1 Graphiurus murinus | reverse complement strand
GGAATCATAAACTAAATGGCCTTTAGGTTTTACTTCTATGCAGATATTAATTGGAGCGACTATATTAGAATGATTCCATTTACTTTTTAAAGATCACATTTAATCTGCAGCTCTTCTCCACCCTACTGGAATAGAGATATATTATGT
Organism: Graphiurus murinus; assembly: GCA_004027655.1. Taxonomy (NCBI): domain Eukaryota; kingdom Metazoa; phylum Chordata; class Mammalia; order Rodentia; family Gliridae; genus Graphiurus; species Graphiurus murinus. The sequence continues at coordinate 12,614 of PVLC010042865.1, read as the reverse complement.
AGTATCCCTCTGTGGTTTGACCTCCACCTATCCAGAGTCATACAGAGATCCAAAATGTTTTCTTTGGTCCAAGTACTTAGAAGATCCCCTCTGGCCAGGGTCCATGCTGATGATCATTCATGTGTTCATTTTTCCAAGCTGCATGCTGCACTTAGAATTAACTACATCAGTGAAAATCTGAATCCATACCTTTGGACACTTTAAATAAGCCTTGAAGTGCTAGTGAGTAAGGTTCATTCTCCCTGGGGACACCACTTAGTCATTTCCTGTGGAGAAGCTAACCATTCTAAGGACTAACAGGTTTCAGCCCAGTAGTAACTGCTTGCCTGGGCATCCTGCAATTTTCTAAGTCCAGAGTTAATGTTCACTTTCTCATTCCCCTGCCATTCCCTGCTCATCGACTAACACAATTAGCTCTTTTCTGCATGAATACGCAGGTAGTCTGGATCAAAGTAAATGTAAGCTTTATAAAGCATTGCTTTATTCAAAGCATCCCTGGTTTCAGCTAGGGAGATCAGGAAGTAAAAGTATTAATAGTAATAATAATAATAGTAATATAAAATAACAATATAACAACCATTGTTTTACTCTACACAAATATAAAAAAATATAAATTTATAGTTTAAAAAGTTTTCTATTGCACATAGTAAATCAAATGTTTCTTCCTGTCACAGTGGTTTTGCACTTAACCATCACTTGTTGAGGAACTTAAGCAGGATTTCAGGTTGATCTTTACCTAGGATGTTCACACCACCATATGCTGGGAGCACAGAAACCCTGAATTGTCCCTGAATCCATGACCCATGCCAGTCTCCTTTGTGTCTCTTCCAAAGTACTTGATCCATAATCCTGCAAGTCTGGGTAGCCCCCAAAAGACGAAAATACTGGATGTTGGCAAAGAAATAAGTAGTAGGGAGAACTGGAGGGAAATGTAAGGGGGGTTCTAGAGGATTTAGTGCTTGCTCAAAATCAGAAGGCATTCCTGAAATGTAATTTTTCATATGATAGTTAAAAATGAATCCATAAATATGCCTTATAAAGTAGTTCTGGCAGAAAAGTGCATTGCTGTTAGTTAACCTTACAAGCACTCCTTCATGGCCAAGCTAAAAAAATAAATTATACTTGTCACTGTAGCACTGCTCAATTACAATAAAGTTTATCACATAAGAGACTTGTTAACTCCAATCCAGGCAGAATTATTCATCCCTTCTTGTATGACCTATGTAGCACTTGTCACAAACTATCATATTCATTGCTCAATCTTATTTCGTTTTTGTAATGCATTCCACAGGACTGCAAATGCACCAAACTTTCTTTGAGCATCATAGAAACTCAAATGATTAATTTACAGTGTCTGACAAGGTGGTGCACACCTGCAATCCCAGTACTTGGAAGGTTAAGACAGGAGGATCACAAGTTCAAAACCAGCCTTGGCAATGTAATAAGATTCTGTTTCAAAATTAAATAATAGAATAAGAATATGAATATGAAGACGAAGAAGAAGAAGAAGAAGAAGAAGAAGAGGAGGAGGAGGAGGAGGAGGAGGAGGAGGAGGAGGAGCCAGGAATATATCTCACCAGTAGAATGCCTTTGGTTTAAATCTGCAATACCACAGATAAATAAATATTCTTTAACAAATGATCAGAGAGAAATTGCTGTGGTTTAAAGGCTGAGGGGAAAACAACATATCAAGCCAATCTTTTCAAAGATTGTACATTGTAGAGCAAGTCCAGAAAAATGAACTTGGAAATAGAAACATTTATTCTATTTATTCTGTGATCTTCCTATTTTTAATTATATGATATATGACAAATAATTTCATTTTAAAGAAAGTATTTAGCTATATGAGTTTTGAAATTAATATTGGCTGGATTCAGGTTCTAGATCTGACACTTAATAAATGTTTGATTTTGGAAGAGGTACTTCGCCAAACCAAGATTCAATTTTCTTATAGCAAAAAAAAAAAAAAAGAAGAAATGCAACAAGCTGGGTGTGGTGACACATGCCTATAATCCCAGTACTTGTTAGGCTGAGACAAGAGGATCAAAGGTTAGAGGACAGCCTCAGAAAGGTAGCAAGAGTTTCAGCAGCCTAGCAAGACCCTTTTTCTAAACAAAAAATAAAACTTATAAAAGAGCTAAGGGTATAGATTGGAGGTAAAACGTCCCTGGGTTCAATTCCCAGTACAGAAGTAGAAGAGAGAAGGAGGAAAAGGAGGAGGAGAAGGAGGAGGAGAAGGAGGAGGAGGAGGAGGACTACGATTACTAAATCATTCAAAACAAAGTATGTATTGAAAACTAAAAAAGAAGTATTTTTTAGTACTGAACATTGCACGTGTTACAAAGTAAGCCTTCAATATATAATAGAGTAATAACAATACAAAGTAATTATTAATTATTCACTTTACAGTCATATTAATGTTGCTTATTTCGCTCAAAGAAACAGTAAACGTCCAATGAGACATGGATTCAGAAGCCAGTAGGGAAAGGAACTCAAAAAGTTGTACTTGTATAGCAGTAGTCTTGTTTTTGCATTTTTTGAATGACCTGAGTAGTATTAGCAAAAAACCTTAGCCCCACATGGGGTAAAGAGGCTCTATCCATCAGTCTGGCTGAATAGACAATATATTGTAGTGTTATTCAGCTACACTATCTCAAAATCAAGGTATGTTACCATAATTCCTATTTTAGCTCAAGTAGATAATAATTTCACTAATATCATGATAAAAACTATAACATCTGAGCTGAGGATGGTGGTGTATACTTGTAATCCCAGTATTGGGAGGCTGAGACAAAAGGATTGCAGCAGGTTTGCCATCATCCTCAGCAATTTAGCAAGCACTCTGTAACATAGGTCCTGTTTCAAAATAAAATAGAGTTGGGTGTATAGCTTTGAGGTATAGTGGCCCTGAGTTTAATCCCCAGAATGACACAAAACAAATAAAATATAACATCTGCCATTTCCTGAGGACCGGCAAAGTTCCAAGCTTACCTCTGTAAGAAGAGTTTATTATTTATAATTTTACTAAGAAAATTATACTGAGCAGTTTATGTATTGATTCCAAAGTTGTATAGAAAGCAAATGACAAAAAGATGTGACAATATGCATTTCTGTTTCCAAAGTCTATGCTTTCCTTTGTCTAATCACTTTGCCTATGAGCATCCCAAGGATGAAACTGCACTTCCACATACCTCAAATACAGTGTATTTTTCTACTTTGCATATACTTAAACATCTCTGTGGAATTTGCCTCATATTTAAATATGCAAAGTTTAATTGCTGGAAAAATATTTACCTTAGATAAGTGTTCTGTAAGACCAGATTTAACTGACTATGTACAAATCTGGTGTTATCTTCAAAGGACCTTATTCTCTACTTGTACCAAATTGATTCAAATTCAAATTCTTGAAAAATTTAGTGCCTTTATGTTGGTCTTAGTAAATCTGGTTCCTTCTACTGGAATCCCCTATCTACCTTGTGGATATGTCCATCTATTTTGTGCTTAAATCTCAGGACATTCATCATTCCACTCTATGCCACAGTAGAATGTGATCCACTGAGGAGAATTTGTTATATTTCTTTGATGTTCTAAGTGCCCAGAATAGGCTCGACATGTAGTATACTCTATATAAATATTACTGATAAATAAGCATTATTAATAAATACATTATATTTTCAATTTTCTTCTCTTATAAATGCCATCTCTGTAGTTTAAAGACAATGTATATAGCATTTCAATATTCTGTTTCATTCTCTAGTACACGTCATAATTAATGCGGCATTATCTAATACCTAGGCTGAATTAAGTCTAAAACCTTGGATTCCATCACATAAATCATCATTTCACTTTTAATATTCAAGGAAGTAGCTTGGCATGGTGGCAATGCCTATAATTCCAGTACTTGGAAGGCTGAGACAGAAGGACCACAGGTTCAAGGCCAGCCTCAGCATCTTAGTGTGACACTCAGCAACTTAGAGAGACCATTTTTCAGAATAAAGTAGACTAAGAGTATAGCTTTGAGGTAGAATGTCCCTGGGTTCAACTCCCAATACAAAAAAAAAAATCAAAGAAGGGCAAGCTTCTATTAAAATAAGCCCTCTTGTTACAGTATCAACTTATTTTCCTTGAATAACCAGTAACCAAGGGAAGTTATAATCATAGCTTTACCTTTTCAAAAGCTTCCTGATAGTATTGATCCAAGCATGGCCAGATAGCTTCTTAAAAATAAACTCCAGGTGTAATGATATTTGTTTATTTTTAATCATTTCTGTTCTAAATATGTCTCTATTTTTCTCATGGAACAAAGAATTGAATCGATTCCAGACTGTCTGGAGCCAGTAGAACTTAGCAACATGAAGATTATCAGGAAATGAATTTTATATGTTTAATAAGATTTAGTTGACCACAATTACTAACAATCAACCTAATATGATAAATGCAACATATTAGTCTTCATAATCATCAAGTCTGGCTACACAGACTTATTAGGAGAACGTGAATAGTGTAGCAAACTCTAATATGTGAAGTTATCCTTGCCAAGTAGCCTGTAACGTTGTTCAGCATCGATTTTGTCAAGTAATTAAAGAGTGCATCCTGTAGCCATATCTTTATTTCTTCATTCTTTCAATAAATTTATGAGTTATTCTGATCTCTGAGAATACAAAATAAAGAAAATGCAAAATGGAAGCTTCAAAGTGGTAGAATTGTATCGGGGGGATATAGACACTTAAACACATAAACCCCTAAAATCACCTGTGAACAAATGTTGGGAGCCTTGCCAGCCAAAAAGGGCTTGTCTCCTAAGAGGTTTTAGGCAGGAAGGTGGTATTTGATTGGGAAAAGTTGATTACAGTGTGATTTTCTTCTAACTTCTCAGAAGATAATATTCCATATTTGCTGAATCTATGAATGAGATAAGCCAATAAGCCATTGCCTGTGATCTCCTCCTCTTAAATGGAAGAATCAGTTAAAAAAAAAAAAGGAGACATCCCTAAAAAGGGGATATCTCTGCTATATTGTACAAGCACAATTGGAATCAAGTGGGTATGAATGATGAGAAATAACACTCCAAGCAAAACAGTAGCTCCTGGGGGAAAGTGGGGACTCTGAAGCCACCAGCCATTAGACTCATCTGACTTATTATTTTTCCCATGTACCACCTGATTTCAGCTCTGCTGCATTCCACAAGTCACTGCTTTTGCTGTTTGCTACAATCAGGACCCAATATTAAAAGAGGATAAAATTAGAAGTCAACTCTCCTATTATTACTTTTACTTTTGGCAGTGCTAACAATCAAACCCAGGATCTTGTGTATGCAAGTGTCGGTCGTACCACTAAACCACACCCCAAGGCCCTCTGCTGATTGGTTGACCTACAACAAATAATGGTTTCCCCATATGCCACATGGGGATAAGGATGATCAGAATTCATTTAACATGTCATTTTGTTAAAATTATTGGAAAATATAATTCATGTGAAAGGACTCTACAAATGACCTCTCATATGTTAATTTTTTCTGGATTCAAAATTAAGTTGAGTAATTAGAGCTGGTGAAAGCATAAAATAAAAAGGGAGAATAATTAGTGATGAAAATATACAAATGATATCCTGAGATACTGTACAAACTCTAAAACTTACAATATACTATGCAGTTATATTCACCAATCTAAAGTGAATAATCTTAATGTTTTAGAGTTTAATATTGACCTGTATTACATTGTATCTTCAATTTGCAAAATCAGGCTAAGTAAGAAATTTACTCTAAAAGTTTATTTTTCCTTTATATTTCTTTTTCCCCTACTTGGTGTGAGGGTTTTATACTGACACAATAGCTTTGTCAGACAGTAATAATAACCTAATTTATTCACACTTCATTTGACACTAGTTAGAAGTTCAGATGCTTTGAGTGATGCATTCTTATTTTGATATTAAATGATATTTGTTTGTCTGGATTCAGAAATAGCCAAACTTGTAAAATAGAAAATTCTTCTTCTATTATTACTTGTTCAAGCAGAGAAGAATATTTTTTTTCTTTTTAGTTCAAGCCATATTTATTTTTTTATTTTTATTTTTTTTAGTTCAAGCCATGTTCTTTTAATTATAATTTTTATTGTAGTAATTCGTGCAATATAGCATACATCTTTGTTAAGTACTAGTTGTTAACAACATATTTGCACACAATTCTCATTTGACCCCTTCCCCAATTCCCACCCCATTCCCTCCCCCTCCTTCCCCCTCAGGTTCACTTCAGTGAGTGACCTTGATATGATTGTGTAAGTACATCATGTGCTTTAGGGTGTCCCTCTGCCCCATGCATCCACTACAATCAAATTAACTTCCTTGCTTGTCGAGGATCTCTCCTTTTCATCTGGAGACCCTCCTATGCCCTATCTTCTCCCTAGCATCCACATATTAGGGAGAATATTAAGGTGGAACATTATCACAAACCTCATAAAGAATAGTATGTTATCAGAGGTATGTTTGCCTTTATGTTACACAATGAACCAAAAATAATTACATTTTAAAAAGCAAAAGAGAGAGACTAAAGCAGATTTCATGTCGTCAAATAAATTCAAAAAGAAGGAAAATATCACTTGTCGTTGCTATGAGCTCAGCAACATCAAAGGATATATTTATTTCTCATGGGAGTTTGGCCTATAAATAACCGCTGGCTGTGCTTTTTTAAGATTAAGTACAGAGTCACAGAAAGTGTGTATATGGAATTGAGGAAATGAAAGTAAACTCACATTGTACAATTTGAGACTGGCAACCTGGAGCATCCTATCACATTAGTCAGAGATTCAGGAAGTGGTTGCATGCTAGTGAGGTCTGTTCTTAGGCCCGTCTCTCCAGCTGCATTTCTCCTCAGTCCATTTACTTAGGTTGGCAGTGCCCTTGGGATGAATGAGTTGATTATAAATAATGCCATATTTCTGCAAGGAATATGAAAGACATTGAAGTGGTCTTACTAGACATCTTGTATCATAAATTTTGCATCATAATACTTCTCTCTAAAATTTACTCTGGGTAGAAAAATCTTTGAGTTGGGAGAAAATGTTGCAAATAAAAGAGGTAAGTAGTAAAGCAACCCATTCTGACATGTAACTAGGGACCTAGACAAGTATATTTAATGTCCAGCTCTATGTTTTCCTTACTTTTGTAATTATAAATATAAAATCTTTTTGTTTGCATAACAGACTCTAACATTTAATGATCTGTTACTGTATGCTGGGTTAATAGGTCATAATTTTAGTGAACTACCTCATGCAAATCTTTCATGGTTCCTATTAAGTAGGTAGCATGCATGATTAATCCCAATTTTTTTCTTTTTTTATACTTTTATTGGTGCATTATAATCTCATATCATAATATAGTTCATACATCTAGTGATATGCATGCACACAGCACTTTTTAAAAGTTCAACATATAAGACACAATTTATTTAATTTTAAGTATTTTAATTGCTACATACTAACTATACAGAATAGTGAGATTCATTATGACACTTCTCTACATGCACATAACATAATTTGATCAATTTCAATTCTCAGTACTTCCACTTATGTTCTCCTGTTCTCTTCTAATAATCACCTTTTTCTATATTAATAGTCTTCTGTTTTTGCAGAATGTCTTTTTTTTTCCTTTTTTTCTTTCTAGCCTCTACATATGAGAGAAAACATAAGACTCCTCACTTTCAAAGTTTGGCTTATTTTTCCAAACACTATGCTGTCTAGTTCAATCTATCTTCTTGAAAATGACATAATTTTACTCTTTCTATGACTGAATAAAACTTTATTAAGTATAGATGGCACATTTGTTATCCATTCATTTGCTGATCATACCTAGGCTGATTCTATAACTTGGATATTGTGAACTGAGCTGTTACAAACATTGGTATTCATGAATCTCCATAGTATTCCAACTTTAATTCTTCTGGATAAAATATAGAGGAGTAGTACACTTGTATAATATGTTGAGTCCACTCCTAGTCATTTGAAGACCTCCATATTGACTTCCATAGTGAATGAACTAATTTCATTTCCAACAAAAACATGATCTATAGTTTTTGGTTTTTTTTTTTTTTTTTACTTCTGTAGTAACTTTGTTGATATTATATCTGGATGAACTATTAGTTTCCTCCCTGTCTATTTTATAGAATACTTTGAGGAATAACTTAACAGATGAGATCTGGTGAGGTTCTTCTTTAAAAGTCTGATAAAATTCAGCTATGAACCTATCTAGTCCTGGACTATCCCTTGTTTGTGGGATACTTTTTGTTACTGGTTCAATCTCATTGCTTGATATGGTTGGTCTGTTTAGGTTTTTCATATTCCTTTTTTCGTGGGTCAAATATGTCTAAAAGTTTATCTACTTTTTTATTTTTGAATTTGTTGAAGCAAAATTTTCAAAATTAGTTCCTGATGATCCTCTGGATTTCAGTGATGTCTATTTTAACATATTATTTTTCATCTCATATTTTATTAATATGGGTCTTCTCTTTCTTTTGGACACTTTGAATAAGGATTTATTAACCTCATTTATCTTTCCAAAGAACCAGCCCTTTGTTGCATTGATCCTGTGTATCTCTTTGCAATTTCCCTGGGCTGGGAGTATATCTTAGCATCAACACATACAGTCACCACAATCAAAGAGCTAATTTAACCATTAGCACCATTCTCCAATCGTCTGTTCTCTAGCTGCTTTGATTCCAAACTGCAGAGGAGTTGGTATCTGCAGCCTACCTCTTCTCCAAATCTTGGAAAAATTTATTAGCCCCATTATACAAGTGAGAAATGTGAGACTTCAAGAAATTAATATGTTAAACCTATTTCATACCTAGCCAGTGATGCAGTGTAGAACCCAAATAATCTGACCTCAAAGCTAATATTTACTCATATAACTTTCTGTCTCCATGAATACTTCTTACTGCATTTAAGTTCCAGGACACTGGTCCAGTCCATCCTGTGGTTAGAGTTAGTAAAAGTATTCTCAAGTGACACTAAAACACCTAGGTGGAAAGAATTCAGTGCCAGTAATTATTTTCCCCCTTGGAAATCCATATGTTTAGTTCTATGTTTTTTGTTGTTGTTTATTACTTTGTGTGTGTGTGTGTGTGTGTGTGTGTGTGTGTGTGTGTGTGGTACTAGGGATTGAACTCAGGGGCATTCTACCTCCGAGCTACACCCCCAGCCCTATTTTTTATTCTTTATTTTGAAACCGAGTCTCACTAAGTTGCGGAGTGCCTCACTAGGTAGCTGAGGCTGGCCGCGAACCTGGATCCTCGGGTCTCAGCCTCCCGAATGCTGGGATTACAAGCATGCGCCACCACGTCCGGCTGTTTTTACTTATTTAAGTGTACTTCAGAAAGAAAGATGTCTCCAAACCTGCTCTCCATGACTTAGAGGTCCATAGAATTCTCCTTTTTTCTCCAGGAATTCATAGATTATTTGATATAATTATGCTTACCTATAATTATGCACCCACTTCACAATCGTAAAATGGTTTTATTTCCTGAAATAAGTTGATCTGATGTTTACTTCTACTTTTGTGACAGCATTTCTTCTCTCTCTCTAGCTCTCTCCCTCCCTTCCTCTCTTTCTTTCTTTCCTCCTTTCTTTTTGTACCATTGATTGAACCCAGGATTATTCTATTCTGAGCTATGCACTCTGAACTATTTTATTTATTTATTTTTAAATTTGCAGCAGGGTCTTGCTAAGTTGCTAAGGGCCTTGCTAAATTGATGACACTCTCCTTGAACCTGAGATCCTCCTGTCACAACCTCTCACATACTGAGATTGTAGCATGTGCCACTATGCCCAATCATTTGTGATGTTTTTAATCTGCAGAAATCTTGTTTGCAGATCCCTGGAAAATTCTTATTGACAAAAGTACTTGATAATAATAAAGAAAAATAAGGACTTGCAATTAGTCATAACTCTTTGAAAGAAGTTATTCATTTAGCTTAGTAAATCATATATTTCTATCCAAATAAATTCAAATTAGGAAATTTCATTCCTCAAAATTCCACCATCTTTTAATATTGTCATTAATAGTTAATATTTATTGGAGTTCTTCTCAACTCCAAAAAGATATGACAAATAATCTTTCTGCATTAACATATTGCCTCAAGAACACTCCATTAGTACAGTGATTCTCATTTCACAGAAGAGTCCACAGCAAAAGAAACTCATTGTATCACTTATGATCAAACAACTGAAACTTGCTTCTTTTCCTCCTGGTCTTTCCAAGCTAATGTGCATGTTCCCACCCAAACTCATTGTGTTCTCTCTACTTCTGTCCACTTGACTCTTTCAATACACTTTTCCAAGAAAATATAAGCATATTCATAATCTCCTTATAAAACACATTAGCATTTATTGTAGGTTTTGATATAGACCTTAGCTTTCTAATATAATGGTCATCAAACTAAACTCATCACCGTGTATATAAATAAAATTGCTTGAAAAATAACTTAGAATTAAAAGTATTGAATTTGAATTTAAAAATATTGTGTACTTTTCTCATTTTCACATTCCCTTTTGAAGAGTTGCTATAGTTTTATACAATAAGAGGAAAACCTGGCCTCTCATCCTCAGTGTTGACAGAAAAGGCAGAAGAATGGTCCTGTTCCTCTGCATGGTCACAACTGCCACTGAAAAGGTTACTTTTAGTAATGTTGACAAAGGCCAGACTGTTAGTAGCTTTCTCTCTCTGGAAATGCAGACTGCAGAGGTCTACTGAGAATAGACCCTTTTTATTACAGAAAGGGAAGGACATTTCATACCCTTTAAAACTACTAACAGACATCCAAGCCATTGTCACAAATTCTTTGCCAAATAGGACCTGTTAATCTCACTTTAAAATACCTTAAAAAATTAGAATATAAGCAATCCCATATTATATACTTATACCAATTAAATATACACATGTGATGTGTGTGTGTGTGTGTGTGTGTGTGTGTGTGTGTGTGTGTGAGGGTTAATGATTCTAAAACTCAACTGGGCATTGAGAAATTTATTATTGAGAATTGTGTTTTTGTTTTTATCAGGAATTAATTCTAAATTTTCTCATAAAAAGTGATCTTTTGAGTGAATTGTGAATGAAGATCTCTTCTCCTAGGGTTATTTTTTGTAGATCTGACCTTTCTTCAGAATTCCAGACCCATCTTTCCCCAGTCTCAAACACAGGGAAATGTCAGTGCCTCCTACAAATCAACCTATCCAAAGCTAAATAACAGATTTTGCCCCAATTCAACAATTTCTAATAAGTATTCATCATATAAAATAACCACTCTTCAGAAATGTAAGCTATTTTAGCTATCATTTTCTTTATTTTTATCTATATTCTTTCTTACCTTTTGTCTATAGTCAGTTCATCCATTTAACAAAAACTCATTGATTTTCTACTATGTTGTCACACTGTTTATTTATATAGCTGCTTTATGGCTACACCAGAGAAAAACAAACAGCAAACAAACAAAACCCCAAATTCCTTATCTCATTGTATATATTATAATTGAAGATATGAGACAGGTCAAAAATAGTGTATGCAGAATACAAAATGTTGATAAATTTTAGCATAGGCAGTGGTAGTGAACATGCCTAGCATGTACCAAGTCCTAGAATTGGTCCTTGGTGTCATTTAAAAAAAATCTTTGAAGTCAATTGCAACGTCATCCTAATAGCAGGGCCTTGAGCAAGGACTCAGCCCACTGGAATTCTGCAAGGCAGATGATTCCAAAAGAAGGAACGCGTGGCATTTCCCACTTTGCATTATTATATTCTGGAAATTTGGGGTGCTTTGGGTTTTGCTTTCACATTAATTATAAGAAAAATTTCCTAGAGACACAGGATGGCTAAACGGATTGTGATTCCTCAATGTTAGTTGAAAAGAACAATGCCTCAGCTCATCTCAGAGATATTCATTAACCCTCTACAAAGATCAGGAATTGAACTTTGCAAGCTTAGCTACCAAACCAAAGATACTTAGGTCTACTGTTCTTTTTCTGTGAGTAAAGAAAGCTTTAAGATAGATAGTTTCTCTCTCTTTGAAACACCTCCCCCTTGTCTTCACCACATATTAACTACTCTCTAGCTGCCTGACAGAAGCTGAGAAAATAGTGAAGATTTAATCTAATGAATAGAGTTTCCTCTTCATCGTTAGCCTTTAACACTGTTTTCGTACTAAAATAATTTTTATATATGTATTGTATTCTGTACCTTTTGCTGTTTTCTTAATCCCATCAAATACTATGGGAAATGACTCTTCTAGTTAAAGATGTACCCACTCAACTTTAGGGAAAACAACTCTGTAAAAATTCCTACCTCATTGTAAAAAAGAGTATAAGAAATGGTGACTGACATGGGATTAAACAGATACGTTTTCAACACTGCATTGGGTGTGAGCATATTCTCGCGACCTCATCACAATCCACACCTAAAGAGGGACCCCTGACCCTGCTGACTCAAGGGCTGACCCCTGACAGTCAAAAAAGAAGGAAAATTGATAAATGTAGTAGAGGAAAAGTTATAAACTAGATATTGGGTAAAATGAGGAGGGGAGAAAAATATTCAATGAAAATACCATTTATCTAAATGTCATTTCAAACCAATAAA